>CALYLW010002177.1:0-64022 GCA_944989445.1 Ampullaceana balthica | reverse complement strand
CATTTTGTTAAATCAAAAAGGGGATGAGATTAAACATTATTAAACATGGTTGTGTGAACCTTTATTTCGAACTGTAAAACAATGTTGGTATTGATAAAAGACGAATATGACATTTAGGTCAAACCATTGAAAATGTTTCAGATTTACAAATAATTAGCAAAATGATTGTTTCATCAGTTGTGTTTATTACATTTAAATATAAACTTAATTGTGTTATCAATTATAATACGCACCAGACCTGTTTGGTTTATTTATACAAATATTTCTTGGTGAGTGAATAACTTTTAAATAATAAAATGATAGAGAATATACACATGGAAAAAAAATATATATGCTTTCATTTATAAATTAGATTTAAACATATTTATTAATTTTTATATGAACTAAACATAATAATTAATTCAAACAAATAATATAACTCATAACTGACATAAAATTAGATTATAAAAAAATGTTTCCAGACTCATTTTCACTCTATAGCCGAATCATCAGACCTTTAAATTGAGCACATTGTCTTGGTTACAAGTACGTTTATGTTCTACGTCACAGAGATCACGTGATTGACAAAATGGTTTAGTTAAACGACTCCAAGGACTGCGTTCTGTAATTGTTAGTAAGAGAAAATGTATACATTCCTAAATATGTGCAACATAACAAATAACTTGTTTGTGCCACACGTACATTAATGTGTGTTTTATATTGAGAAACTAAGGAATGAATTGTAAAGGGACAATGTTATCGTAACTTTCCCGTAAAGTTTTGCCCTTATAAATTCACCTGAATATTTACAGGTGCATTTTCCAGAATGTGTGAAACATGTCAGAGTGACATGCTTGACAAATAAAATGTTAAATCTTTAGTCCATTTGATTTCATCTGTTCAAATGGCGTTAAGTTTTTAGTTGACTTTAGTAGCAATCAATTGATTAAATACATGGTTTTTAAAAATCCGTTTTTACCTTTATTTATTTAATTCTTTTAATCCTCAAAAAAAACGTGGTTTTTAAAAATCGTATTTTACCTATATTTTACCAAACACCTCATCAGCGCCCATCTATCGTTTTAATAAAATGGCGATGAGGTCACGGGGTGAACTCGGCACGTGAAATCTAACAACAGACGGATACAGATCCTTATAAAGAGATAAAATAAAAAAAATATATTAATTTAATTGCGGTAAATTAAATCAATCTGAAGTTTTTGATACAATGCATTGTCATCCAAGATCTATCTGTGGTAAAATTTTGAGCTCTCTACGACCATCAAAAGGAGTTAAATCTTACGTTTGCAAATTTGAAAAATTACGGACAGACACGATAGAAATTTAAAAAAGAAAAAATAGAAGTAAAAAAAGATTTTTAAAAACCAAGTTTTCATAAGTGCACTAAAAAGAAGAAAATAATTTAAAACTAATAAGTTGAAGGACTTATATATAATATGACTAAAAATTATGAGCGGGCGCTTATAAGGTTTTACATATGCAGTTAACTCATTCTGTCACTTATATATATATCGTTTTTGCTTTCTTAATTATAAATCTTTAATTTTTATACCAAACACCCGCCCTACGTTTTTAGTCATATTATAGCAAAGTTCTTGAACTTATTAGTTTTAAATTATTTTCTGCTTTTTAGTACACTTATAAAAGCGTGGTTTTTAAAAATCTTTTTGTTTACCTCTATTTATTTTATTCTTTTTAGTCCACTTACAAAAACGTGTTTTAAAAAATATTTGTTTCCCTCTATTTTTTTTTATACCAAACACCTCATAAGCGCCAGCCCAACGTTATAAAAACACGGTGATGTGGTCACGGGTTGAACTCATTGATGTCAACAAAAGCAGACGGTGAAGATGCTTATATATAGATAAACTAATAAGTTCAATAATTTAATAACGATACATTCGATCGATCTGAAATTTTGATACCATTCATTATCATCCAAGATCTATCTTTGGTAAAATTTTGAGATCTCTAGGACCATCAAAAGTGGTTTCATTTTACTTTGGCAGATTTGAAAAATTGTGGCCAGACAAACAAATCAACAGGAACGAAAGCGAGTTAATAAAACGTGGTTAACATGTTAAAAACGTTGTAATTATAAATAGAGGGAAACAAGGTTTTTAAAATCAACGTTTCTATAAGTGGACTAAAAAGAAGAACATAATTTAAAACTTATAAGTTCAAGTACTTTGATTTAATATGACTAAAAACGTGGGATCGGCACTTATGAGGTTTTACTTTTGCAGTTCACTCATTCTCTCACTTATAGATCTCTCTTTTGCCTTCTCAATTATAAATCTTTAATTTTTATACCTAACGCTGCCCCTGTAGGATTTTCGTCAAACAAGCAGAAATGACAGATTTAATTTCTTTTAAATTAAATTCATCAACTTAAATCTGAAAATAAATGTAATTAAATTGTGAGACTTTTCCGTCACTTAAGGCAGGTAAGTTTTCGATCGCATTTAATTGGATCTTTAAGAATCATTTACAACCCTCAAGAAATTGAAAACTGAGTTAAACAGTTGATAAAACATTTCTAAACAGACACTCTTGACAATAGACAAACTTCTGTATGAAGTTATACACGATTAAATTCTTTATGCTCTTCAATATAAAAAAGTGTAAATAATGTGTCAGTCAATTATTTGCTTTAAATTAAGTAGATATATTTTAATTAAAAATTGTACATGACTTATGTAGGTATGCACTTAAATGTGTGGCAACTAGATGTTGACGATGGATGATACAGTGTACTGTGAATGCATTCGGCACCTTATTTTTTTAATATTCAAGAAAACCCTTGTAACGCCTTACTGTCGCTGGAGCATCATCTGTGACTAATGATACGATATTACCTAGATGCTTTTCTTTATTTTAAAAAAAACCAACAAGTCATCCAATAAATGAAATGTTGATTCTCTTTTAGTATTCAGTTTGAATAAAATGGACAAATAAAAATTCTTTGGAAATGTGTTTGTTTTCATTTGTTAACCGCACGTATGCTAAATGTATTGTCCAATTTCCTGGCAAAGATGACTCATCTAAATAATAGACCATACGATGTTATTTAATTATTTAATAGCTGCATTGCGGCGATACTAACCATTGAGACTCGTATGCTTTGCTTGGGTGACGCCTAAGTGGTAGCGGGTCGTAGTAAGGCAATTCCACCCCTCCTTGTGAGGTCAACTTAGTGGGAGGCATCCTCGACTTTCTGTCTTAGATGCCCAGGTGGCCGCTTCAGAAGCGACCGCTCCGTTTCCCAGCTCTCAACGTCCTTTTCTGGGGGAGGGGGCCAGATAGCTGGGAGGTTCTTCCAGGAAGACCCATGAAGAGCACTAGGCTCGGGGCTTCTGATTTTCTTCCACATGTAGGATAAATAGCTGCACAATGAACCTACTACATCTTTAGAAATTTCCTTAATTCTTCTTTGCAGTGCTATTTTTCTCAACCACATTTTCTTGATATTATCAAATGCTGGCTTGTGTAGCTAAGTGCGTGTTACTTCACTTACTACCATATAATTAGTTTTCCACCAACAGTATAAGGTTTTTTCCGATTGAACAATCATCAACAACATTTTGAATGAAGCCAGCAATCAATAGCCATCTTGTGTGTTGCGGTTGAAAGGAATATTGTCAAAGTCAGTTGTTTTTTTCTTTTAGAGTTCGAAAAGAGGATAAATCCTTTTTCTTTTTTATCACCATACATTTTAGTCAAATGTTCTTGTATCTTGGGAGGCTTTATAGCTTCGCAAATACAAAAATATAATTTTTTAAATGTCTCCCACCATATTTATAACCACCTCTGTAAAGTTATTTTCCGCACCCCCCCCTGTATGTAAACTGCGTCATCGCACCCCATGGATTGCTGTTGCGCCCATCACTATGCTAAGCCATATAGGAACAAAATGAACTCGCCACAAGAAATTGTTTAAATCGAGCCCCGTCTATACTGGTGGTAGAAGAAAGGTAGAAATTGCAATTGTTATCCCATATTTAAGGGATCGTAGACAAGTGGCTTGCCACTTTTACCAATTACATTGTACATACACGTTATACCATTTGCTTTTCATCAATTAGGGGAAGGAATACATCAATGCATTACATTTATAGTTGTCTTAATTTCAGGAAACACGTTTTCTAAAAATGTATTTTTACTTTAAATTAAAAAAAAATCTATACCAGCTTGTTATGTACCTGCAATACAAAGTGTATGCAATACAACTAAGTAATATTATGTCGTATGGACATATAGATTGCAATTAAAACAAATTTAAAGGAAATAATATTATGTTCTTCTCATTAATGCTGCCACTTAAGTTGTCTCAATTACAATCTCATATTAAGTATATAGCGGTGCTTTTTAGTGCGGCGTGCATGAGTCATTGCAAGTCAGATATTACAACAGATCATATTTTAATTTGTAAATTGTCCCTTATGTGTTTTATGTGAGTTCAAACTTGTGTCAATGATTTCATTTCCATTTAAATATGATGTATGGAATTTTTTCAAATGTCTTATTGAATTTACTGGCTAAACAACAAAACAATCAAGCAATACTATCAAACTAAAATACAACACTAACAATCAGGAAGCTCTAACAAACTGAGAGACAACACTTACAATTAAACAACTCTTACAGACAGACAGACAATACTAACAAATAGACAACTTTTACACACAGCCAATTAAAACATCTCTACTATTTAGAAAATACAAAAAATAAGAAATCTCTATCATAAAGCAAACTTAACAATAAGAAAAAACGTATAGACATACAACAAACCAACTTAAACACAGACAACTCAAACAAATATTGCAAACTGACAGACCACACTCACATTAAAAAATATAACGGACAGACAAAAGTTAAAGACGGATAGCTTTTAAGTACATACAACTCTTATAATTAGATATTTAGGACAGACAACAATAACATATAAATTAGTTTTAGACATGAAAGTGGGAATTGATAACAAACAGAGATAATCCTTCGTTCGTTATTTTGAAAGGTTTATATTGACGAATAATGGTCAATTCACTAAATCCGGTCTTTTTTCTTAATTTCTATTTTACAGATATTAAATAACAAATATGCCTAGCGTAAACTACTGAATAGATGTAATAATTGGGAACTAGACAAATATTGCTCTCTACAAGGTTAAAGGAAGATGTTCAGTGCAATTGATTAGCTATTTGGCCATGTATAAAGTAGTAGTTATAAATTTCGGCACACTAAAATTATGCAATGAATTTATTTTGTGATCTTCTGTCTAGTTAAATTCTAATTTTAAAACAGAACAATTTCTTGTTGTAAAATATTTCGGATAAGTATTAACTCAATTTGTGGCTCCCATGACTCTCTAAAGATAACATTCACAGTAAGTTAGACAATAATAATACATTTTTGTTTATTTTTTATTTTATTTCATTTTTTATTTTTTGTTTTTAAAGAAGTGTTTATTAATGGTGCAAATAAACAATAAAGTAATTATTATTTGCATTTGTTTAAACACGCTAAATCCAACTAATATACCCACTGTAATTGTGCCAGGGATAAAATCTCTCTCTACTGCCCATGTGATAACGTAGGTTATTATTATAAACTCATTTGTTTAGGTGAAATAGGCTTCATGAAATAATTAAAAACTCAAATTTAAGTTTCTACTTACGTCAGCAGATAAAAGAGAGGTTTTAAAAATAATGTGTAAGCAGCAGAACACCATATGAGGAGATTGTACTAGAGAAGTAAGAAATACAATTTTGAGAATATTGTGTGTAATTGTAAATATTCCTAATCGTAAATATCGTTTTCAACAAATCGTTTCCTATTGACACGTTATGTTAATAGTGTCAGCGAGATTTCGTTTTGACAAGTTATTAATTTATTTTACAAATAGTGGGCGTTAGAAATAGTAGGCGTTACAAATAGAAGGCGTTAGAAATAGTAGGCGTAAAAAATAGTACCCGTTACAAATAGCAGCCGTTTGAAATAGTTGGCGTTACAAATAGTAGGCGTAAAATGTTAGCCAATTAATATTACCACTACTTTAAGACCTTACCGTATTTACTTTTCTCTACCTGGATGTTGTGTATCAGTCGAGTGTAGATGTTGTGTATCAGTCGAGTGTAGATGTTGTGTATCAGTCGAGTGTAGATGTTGTGTATCAGTCGAGTGTATATGTTGTGTATCAGTCGAGTGTAGATGTTGTGTATCAGTCGAGTGTAGATGTTGTGTATCAGTCGAGTGTATATGTTGTGTATCAGTCGAGTGTAGATGTTGTGTATCAGTCGAGTGTAGATGTTGTGTATCAGTCGAGTGTAGATGTTGTGTATCAGTCGAGTGTAGATGTTGTGTATCAGTCGAGTGTATATGTTGTGTATCAGTCGAGTGTAGATGTTGTGTATCAGTCGAGTGTAGATGTTGTGTATCAGTCGAGTGTAGATGTTGGTACAAGGTACAGATCCTGGAACAAGTAAGAGTTACGGTCCTTAATTCTCTGTATCAGCAGTTACTCCGCCCAGCCTCAGAACAATTAGTTGACAGTGTGCTGAACGCGGCATGTACATCGGTTAGTTTTGTACACAAGAACTACCGGTGTACATCAGTTAGTGTTGTACACTAGAACAAATGGTGTACATCAGTTAGTGTTGTACACTAGAACTACCGGTGTACATCAGTTAGTGTTGTACACTAGAACTACCGGTGTACATCAGTTAGTGCTGTACAATAGAACTACCGGTGTACACTAGTACTACCGGTAACCATAGGGGTCACACCGGGTATAACGGCATGTACATCAGTTAGTGTTGTACACTAGTACTACCGGTAACCCTAGGGGTCACACCTGGTATAACGGCATGTACATCAGTTAGTGTTGTACACTAGTTTTACCGGTAACCAGAGGCGTCACACGGTGTATAACCTTTGATATGTCGAGATTGGCTGCAGTTAACAGAGGTTGTGACAAAGTCTTAAATACCCGAATAAAAGGGAAATGCCTCTTATCTATCATTGCAACCTGGAGATGGGTGCGTTGGTTCTAAAAGTGATCTCATCGATAGTGTCAAAAAAAGAGATACGATCAGTTGGTTATAACACATTGAGACACACTCGCCAACACAATCTCACAAACTTACCGCTACTGATATAATGTTTTAAGGAAAGGCAAGAAACTTTTTTAAAAGTAAATCAGCAGTCATTTTAAAATAGCATCCAAGGCATACGGATAAAAAAATAGAAAAGCCGGATTGTGTAAGTCTTACATTACTATAGCAGTAGATGAGATCATGGCTGACAGTATTTGTCTTATTTTATTATAGCAGTGTCCTGTACAAGTGGCCTGTTATTTCACTAACACTTACATGGTTTGTGTGCTATAACATACCTCACAATAACAGTGAGCTGATCAATGTGACCGGCCTCCAGTGGAGTCTACAGATAAACTTACATTGTCTGTGTGCTATAACATACCTCACAATAACAGTGAGTTGATCAATGTGACCAGTCTCCACAGGAGTCTACAGATAAACTTACATTGTCTGTGTGCTATAACATACCTCACAATAACAGTGAGTTGATCAATGTGACCAGTCTCCACAGGAGTCTACAGATAAACTTACATTGTCTGTGTGCTATAACATACCTCACAATAACAGTGAGTTGATCAATGTGACCAGTCTCCAGTGGAGTCTACAGATAAACTCAAGTTTGTAAATCATCCAATATTCTGTCGCTTACTTTTGTGCCATAAATTGGATAAATTTATCACATATTGTAATAGTTATATAATATAGAAAATCGTATCCTTTATTCCCAATTTTTGCCACGTTTTTACCACTTTTTTTTATTACATTGCTTTCTTTCCTGTCAGTCCACAAAATTTCAAATGTTCCAATGCAAAATTAAACCACTTCTGATGGTCCTAGAGATCTCCAAATTTTACCACAAATAGATCTTGGATGCCAATGCCTTGCATCAACATTTCAGATCTATCTAATGAACCGTAATTAAATTAATACATTTTTAGTTTATCTCTATATAGCATCGGTATATGTCTGCTATTGTTGACATCCACGTGCCACCGGAGTTCACCCAAGCCATCGATGAACACATCCCCTTGTTTACAGCAATGGGAGTTCAGTAGGTAAATGTTTCTCACGTGATGTGTTTAAAGAAATAAAATTTTCTATATACTCTATTATTTTACACTTAGACTAAAAATAATAAAATAAATAGAGGTAAAAAAAGATTTTTAAAAACCAAGTTTTTATAAGTGGACTAAAAAGAAGAAAATAATTTAAAGCTTTTAAGTTCAAGAATTTTCATTTAATATGACTAAAAACGTTGGGCGGCTGCTTATGAGGTTTTACGTATGCAGCTCACTCGTTTTCTCACTTATAGATGTCTATTTTGCCTTCCAAATTATAAATCTTTGATCTATCATAGCAAACACCCACTCAACGTTTTTAGTCATATTAAATCACATTCTTCTAGTTATATGTTTTTAATTATTTCCTTCTTTTTAGTCCACTTATAAAATGGTGGTTTCTAAAAAAATATTGTTTTACCTCTATTTATTGTTTTATGTGTCTTGCTAGATAATGATCATATTTGTTATTAGCTTCTGTAATCCAGTGAAATTGCCATTGTGAGGAGGGCAACATGTTTGCTTATCTCCCTTGTAAGGTAAGCCACAATCTGCTATTGTAATTATGACTGTCACAATTCGTTCACGAACATTTGTTCCAGTACTGCCGTTTATTATTTACCTGCTCTGATAGGCCTATTTAGCTGTCATTTGTGGAGCAATGTTTGCTTGTAAGATATGTTACCGAAGCTATTCTATAGCGCTAGTCATTACTAAAACCGGAAATCGTCATAACTCATTGAGTAATGTTCTATTTTTAGGTAACATTTTAGCGGAACACTGTTTTGAAGCATAAATACAGTCGAATCAATAAACTCTCCAAATTGTTAGCATTGTAAAATTACGAGACTTTTTTTTGTGTGTCCAAGTACAATAAGCTGTCTTAAATTAACGAAATTTAACAAATGTATGATAATATACCTCCTTCTCCATATATCTGCATTTACACATAGACTCGTATATTTTATTAAATGTTTGTGAAGTTTGTCCCCAAAAAAGACCCCAAAAAGTGCTAACGGAAAATACATTGTTTATTGCACGTACAACACGTTAAAAAAGCATCATTATATTTAAAAAGTTATTCCTAATTTTGTCAGACCACAAATGTTGTCTATTTAAACGCGACGTAACCGATTTCTCGAAAAAATGAATTGTTACTTAAAGGGGTCTATAGATGTGTTATAAAAATATAATTAATCCACATAAATCGTAAATCGATTATTGAATTGTTCACGATTACTGGAACAACACTTTTTTAATCAGTACCAGCCCTAATTTAAATTTTTACTCGAGACCATATAGCTATTCATAAGATTAATGAGAAGATTTGACGTTTTTATTTCTTGTATTCCAAGTATAGTGGTGACGTATTATAATCGTGATAAAATCGACAGCGAGATTTTGATAAACCTTGAAGTTGCACACCTTCTTGTGGTGGGAAAGACAACTTTTGAAAATGTGCTGTATGTGTGTGTGTGTTTCCGTCTTTGTGTTTGTTTGTGTGTGTAGCAAAAATATAAAGTGTATTTTTTAGGTGAACTGAATTTCATACATAAGTAATAGATCCTATATTAATTATATAATTTCCTTAAAATCTATGTAAATATGATTTTAAATATGATTTTTCCTTTACAAACTTTATTAACATATATAATTTTAACTTACAATGTTTGAAACATTTAGGAAACACGGGTTACTAATAACTCGTCTCATATAACTTTCATTAAATTTTAATATAAGTTAAAACAAAAAAAATATATTTATAACAATATTTCCACATAATCGTTTATAAGAAACACATTGACATCGGTGCTGTATTTGCTCGCTGCCAACAAATATAATTTTAATGCGTGTCAAATATGACAACACCCCGTCTTTCTAAAAACAAAATATTCGTATTCCTGAACATACTTGAATATAATATTCTTGATTCATATGATCATTATGAGGTAACAGGTTTGGAAAGACATAAACTATCATGACCTACCAATTGTCTCTGTCTTCCTCTGTTTCAAGGCAGACGTTATGTTATGACTTACACTTTGGTTTAATGCCCATTCAGTCAGGCTCTCTATATGGCTAAGCTAGAGTTCACACCAACCAAGGATGGGTGATATTATTGAAGCCAGCCATAACAAAGGTAAGTCAGTTTTAAAAGTTCTAATGTAAAATTCCCTTCTATGTGTGCTCCAATAGGCTTCATATTTAAACAAGTGCTTATTACTCCTGTTTATATTCCATTTTTGTCTTTGGAAGCATCGATAATACACAATATACTTCTGTATAGAAGGAGCATCCATAATCAATAAGATAAGAGAAGTGCAGTAACAAATATTGTACGAACATCAATATTATTGTTACCATAAGAGAATCATACAAATAGCAGAAATTATGTAACTATGTAAACAACAATGAACATGTTAATATTCAATTTTTTCCCATGTATGTTACAATTATTTTATAAAAGTTCTAATATTTATAATAGCCTCATTTTAGGACAACGTCGATAAGAGAATGCTTAGCAATTTATTGAAATGGTATCCCACAATTAAAGGAATCGAAATCAAGTGGCATGCCACTTGGATAAAATAGAATGCCTTCTACAAGAAGGGTCAAAGTATTGTGAATAATGCGAACATAAAATGTAAGACAAAGATATACATAATAGTCATTAAATAAACTTCATAGTTTTCTTTTTTTTAAAAATAAATAAGATTTCTAATGTTAATTTTTTCTTAGAACTCTATATTACTATGTCTATTTTTAATTTATATACAATGAAATATTTCCATAATTTTTTTTTATGTTATGTCTCATAGATGTTAAAATATATTTTAATATAATTTTTTAAACTAATAAAGAATTTCACATTCCTCTTCTTCGCTCAGTTTTGTCAACACAAAGTCATTTTAGATACATCTGCACCGGTGCTTTTTAGTACGGCATTGACATGCAACTAAATTTTAATGCACGCCAAAAATTATTTTATTCCTTTGTAAATATAATGTTGTGTTTTCTGCAAAATAAGCATATTTCTTCATTTTAGTAGTTAAACAATATTGTTATTGCACGCTTATATTCCTATAAACGTATTTAAAATCTCTATTAACTTTTATATGTCTCTCAAACTACTTGGTTGTGTGTTTGTTTATTGTTTTAGTTTCTAATAATTTTAACAACAATTAAAATGGAATAAGTAACGCTAGCAAAACTTGACAGGTTACGTAGACTGCATCCACTATAAACACACTGGGGATATACCCCATATTTTTACGATAGAAGTAAAATAGACTTATGTTTAGTAAATAGACTCGGATGACCAAAAGTAAGGTTATTTTTTTTCTCAAACAAAATAATAATATGAAATCCCCAATCTTCCTCAATCTCAAATAGTCTGCCACGTTTAAGAAGTTTAAGGCATTTAAAACATTTTTATTGAAGTCACTTTTTAACAAAAGTCTCCTGACGTTGAATTACCACAGCGGTTATACTCACATAGTCAGTAGGCTTTAGTCAGTTAAATAGCTTATTTTCAATGGTTTCGTTGGAAGATACCTTAGAAATTACTGCTTTTCAAATTTCCATTTTTAAAAAAATCAATTGTCATTTTTTTAGAGGAAAGTTATAATTACATTAAATTTTTTAAAACTTAAATTTAAATAAATCAAATGTGTTGAAATATAACTAGAGCTGAATATGTTTGGTTCAATATTGTTCTTAAACATGTTTTTAAAAAAACTACACAGACGCCAAGCTCATTTATTTAATAAGTCAGCAACAATTTGTTTAAAATATAACGACATCGATTTTTGCCATCAGTCGTCATGGATTTTAGAACAATAAAGAAAACATAATTTAATCGACATTTTTTGACTTCGATAAAGAATAATCATCTTGGATGTTTGCTATATTTTGACGTTAGCGTATTTGTAATCAAAGCATTTTAAAATTTCAGTATTTTAAATTTATACTAGATACGACCCGTGGCATAGCATACGCTGCAGACTTGCTCATTGACAGTGCAAAGAACGTGGGGACGAACGGACACAAACTACATCACGAAGAAATCAGAACAACGAGAGTGAACCTCGGGGGTCGGAGGAACCACCGACGCATTGTTGGTCTCTAGACATGCGCACTGTGTTAAGCTTCCAGCCCCCAACACTGCACCACCCTTGCTTGTTAACCATAAACTGTGATTGGCTGACCCTTGCGAGTGTCAGTCGTCATGCTTATTTTCACTCGTCTTGTGCTTGTTCTGGTAAATTATATGTATAGATGGTGTGTTGAAATCCTTCTGCTGAATCCGTTCGTTCTTTGGAGTGTGTGTTGAAAAGTGGTTGTACATATTTATCCGGATAGTGGCAAGATGACGTCACATCACTGTGATGAGGTGGCAGTGAAATTCGTGTGGACATACCGACGTTGTTAATAGATGGCACCAGAAATTCATCACGTGTTAGAGTCGATGGAACTTCGTAATTACCATGATCGGAAGCATCGCTAAACAGCATTTATATAGACAGATGTTGACCGGGATTGTAAACTCAAATAGAGTTAAGAGGACATTCTCAGAAGTAAATGATGATACTGGCGGGAAGTATTTCGGACATCGCGATAATTTCTACCTCGCCACCATATACACCTGAAGTATTCATGTACTGAGCGAATTGTTGAGGAGAGTGTATGAATACTTTTCCGTCACTGGGAACAACGGAGAGGTCGTCGCCGAAGTTTCGTCAATGTTGATAAACAAAATTTACAGCAATGTTACAAAGTAATGTTCGCACAAAAAACAAAAAAAAAGCGGAAAAGAATTGGCACAAAAAAAAACATTTATTTAAAATTTAAAAAAAAACAAATAAATAAATAATGTTTCAGCAGGGGCTGATAATTGTTTACAAAAATAGCCACGGATGTAATAACAACTACACTACGAAATGCATGTAATTATGGGAAGAAACAACGATAGGGAACTCAAGAAACATTGTTGGCCTCTCTTTCTCCACAACTTTCGATTGCCATCCATAAACTGATTGTTCGACCCAAGAGAGGGTCATTCGACATGCTTATTTCCTCACACTCGCTATCGATTTGGTGAAGTATTCATATAGATAAAGGTGCCGCTATAGAAAACATTTATTTTTTCGAGCTAGTGAAAAATTAAGATCGGGCCGTATTTGACTCGCTCTTGTGGACAGTGCGCACCACTGAACGAGAGAGATGATTTTGTTGTGAGTTGAGTTAGTTTATATTACTAAGTCGGGTAAATACGTAAACATGAATTCACAAGACAGATAAAATGCTACCGTGCATTGTCCATGGGTTGGACTTTGTAAACTACATAAATTAAATTGCAGTGAGTAATCTTCTAATCAGAAGGATAAGGGAAACGTATAAATACACTGTACTCTGAAGATGTAAAATATAAAATACACAAACAAAATGTGTACTTAAAACAATAAATTTGAGCTTTATTTTAAACTAAAACGACAATATACGTTTCGGCTAATGCCCTCATCAGTACAAAAACATAAAATAGGTACTTACCGAAGTAGTACACGGAACTATAGAGATCGAGAACACTATTCTGATATACACAGATAAAAGTTATAATTGTATAGTTTTGGTTAAATGGACGTGTAAATGTTAAAAAAATAACTCTACGTCTGACAAAGTGACGGCTGCGGATGTCGATGAGAGGAATTATGGTTCACACCGATACCACATTTTTTCCCCCTTAATATCCGATCTCTACGAATAGAAACACGCAATAAATAAACACCTTATGTCATCAATGAAATAAACCCCATTAAAATATTAGTATTATTGTTCACCTTCATTTAAAAAAAAATAATAATAAAAATAACACTTTTTATATTTTCTGAAAATGTTCCAATTGTTTAAAACTATTGTCCATCTTTATTTAAGTATGTGTGTGGCGATGGATTGATTTAAACTCAAGGACGTTGAAAATGCTAAAATGTATTGTTGGGCGGAAGTCACGTGATTTGTTTTCAAACGTCTTGAATGACACCCATAATGCACTATTAAATTTGCCTGATTTTCTCTGATGTTATTCAGGTGGAACTTTGCATATCTAAAAATATTAACAAATAAATTCGAGCATGGTCTTATGTTTCCAAATGACCGTCACTTATCTTTGAGTGACCTCTGTCATACAACTCATTACATACTCATTTTACAATCAACATTAAAGCTTACATCTTTATACAATTGCAAACCTGCTATAATAATAAATTTGTATAACATATCGCATGCATAATAAGCTCCAATTAACCTCCAGTGTACTATTACTTATCTTTAACATAATAAAAAGCGATAGGGAACTGTGCTCTGAAATCGTTACCAGGAAGTTATAAAGACTTTTGAATGCAATCATTATTACACATTATAAATGAGACTCTCTGTAGGGTACGTGGGGTGTGTGAATTCAGTTATCTCTATTATAGTGAAACTAGGGGTCGTAGGCGCCCATGGCGCCCACTTTTTTTGTCAAAACCCCAAGTAACTTATAATAAATAAATACGACATATTAAACTTCCTGAAATGTACACAAAGTATTTTAATAATTTTATAATTATAAATCCTGAAATCCTATTTTTACAACGCTCCCTTTTCCAAAATTAAGACATAAGCTAAAACAATTACGTCATATAATATATTTTTTACAGCGCGTCTTTAATTTGTAATTAATTTGCACACCTTTTGATGCACACCTTTTATTAAATATAAGATCAAACAATGACGTCATATTAAATATTTTTACAGTGCTAATCACAACACGATTTTTTAACTGCTATAGACTGTTGTACATCGTTCTTCAGCGTTCCACATACAACCTGTGACTTGGGCTTTTATATTATTTATAAAAGTCTTCAATTTTACCAAACACATTAAGGTATTAAACATATTATTTTAAATAAGAATTTCATGAAATGGAAATTTAGAAAAATAAAAATATATAAAAAACACTTTTTAAAAACTAGTCTTATTTTAGAAATGCATTAAAAAGTAGAAAATGAAAGTTTAAAATGAAACAGGAACGTTAAATCGTAGGTGAAATCGATTATCTCGTTGTTCGCCATGACTATAAGAATAGGGTGCATCAAGTTAGGCAAAGCTATTCGCTAAGTTTAAACTGAACACCCTAGTCGTATAGTCATGGCAAACAACGAGATAATCGATTTCACCTATGTTGAAATTAACAAATTAATTGTAAGATACATGTATATCTAATTGTTTTACAGATATCGCCAAACAGTAACCATCACACAAATTATATTTAACAAAGTGGCATGCCACTTGACCTCGATCCCTAGATTTAGGGACATAATGTCAATTAATTGCAAGTATTTTTGTATTGATGGGGTTACACTGAATCCAAATAAAACAATGTCATGACTAAGTTTAAATAATAAAACAATGTCATGTCTAAGTTTAAATAATAAAACAATGTCATATCTAAGTTTCATGCTCTTTTTCAATCTCAGATGTTTTATAAGAATATCAATATACATAATTCCCGCTGTCTGTATGGTTGTTATGTAACGTAATGCTGTTAGGTGGCGCTTCGATATGGGTGTAATGATGTTAGGTGGCACTTCGATATGGGTGTAATGCTGTTAGGTGGCGATGCGATATGGATGAAATGCTGTTAGGTGGCGCTTCGATATGGGTGTAATGATGTTAGGTGGCACTTCGATATGGGTGTAATGCTGTTAGGTGGCGATGCGATATGGATGTAATGCTGTTAGGTGGCGCTTCGATATGGGTGTAATGCTGTTAGGTGGCGCTTCGCTTTGGGTGTAATGCTGTTAGGTGGCGATGCGATATGGATGTAATGCTGTTAGGTGGCGCTTCGATATGGGTGTAATGCTGTTAGGTGGCGCTTCGCTTTGGGTGTAATGCTGTTAGGTGGCGATGCGATATGGATGTAATGCTGTTAGGTGGCGCTTCGATATGGGTGTAATGCTGTTAGGTGGCGCTTCGATATTGGTGTAATGCTGTTAGGTGGCGCTTCGATATGGGTGTAATGCTGTTAGGTGGCGATGCGATATGGGTGTAATGCTGTTAGGTGGCGCTTCGATATGGGTGTAATGCTGTTAGGTGGCGCTTCGATGTGGATGTAATGCTGTTAGGTGGCGATGCGATATGGGTGTAATGCTGTTAGGTGGCGATGCGATATGGATGTAATGCTGTTAGGTGGCGCTTCGATATGGATGTAATGCTGTTAGGTGGCGATGCGATCGATTTTGTTTTATCGTGCTGCACCAAAAATAACACTTTTCGAACGTTCCACATAAAATTGTTCAATATGATAATAAATGAATCAAATAAAAATAAATCAAATAAATGAAAGTCTTTATTACGTTATTTTTTAATCTGATGTGTATTTATTTTGAAAACTTCCGTCATTTTTTACGGGTGATACACTAGTTATTAACATCATTTGTGTTGTTTGAAAAGCAACAAAAGAGGTCCCTAATCACTGGGGAACATTTTGTCTACTTTTTACAAAGCTGGTTTTAATAATGAAAATTCTTAGGTAATAAGTAATTGAGAAAACAGACTAACTTCCTTACAAAGTTAAAACATCAATAGCATGTCTAAATAGTTAGTCATTCACCTGTTTATTAATTTATACTTAATTTATCAAAAATGTATATTCTGGATTGGAAGGGTTATAGTTTGGCCTAGGCTAGAATAGCACCGGGTATGTTAAAGAAGAATTACGGACGTTTCGACCCCACCAGTTCGACCACATGACGTTTCGACCCTAGGACGTTTCGACCCTGTTCTGTTTGACCACGGACGGATCGACAACAGACGATTCGACCCCGGGCGATTCTACCCTTTCGTTTCTACACCATCAAATGTTATTTATATTTATATTTGTATTTTATTTTTTATTTTTAAAACTCATTTTTTGTATATTACCCATTAAAAATTAAAAACAGAATCTCCACTCCTATCCCAAACACATTTCAATAGGACCTAATTTATTATTGGGTTTTAAAGAATGTATTTTTTTTAAAGTCGTTTCAATGATTTTCACTGTAAATAACAAAAATAAATTATTTTTAATTTTATTTTGTTAAAGATGTCGACGCACATCACAGGCGATGAAACCATTACAAACCCGCGCCCTTCAATTCGCTTCTGTATCTTCTGTTTCTTAACACGTGAAGGCCTTCCTTGCAGAAAAACTGATTTTAACAAGACATACAAAGTTGTGAGTATATAAAGTTAATAAATTTCAAAAGTTAATACCGCAGTCTAGCTGACAATAACATTCAAGCTGCTGGGCATGTATGGCCTGACTGAACTTTACGTCAATGTTGTTCACATTTTGTCCAGGGGTTTCTTAATGAAATGTTACGAAGGCTAAACTCAGTGACCACTACAGCACGCCGTGTGCTGGCGAGAGTTAAGGGGTAGGTAAAAATAGTGAGTTGAGGCAGAGAGAATGTAGGTACCTTTAGAAAGGATTATCTGACCACATATATAATGTAGGCACCTTGGGAAAGGACTATGTGACCACAGAGAGAATGTAGGCACATTTATAAAGGACTATCTGACCACAGAGCGAATGTAGGCACCTTTAGAAAGGACTGTCTGGCCACAGAGAGAATGTAGGCACCTTTAGAAAGGACTATCTGACCACAGAGCGAATGTAGGCACCTTTAGAAAGGACTGTCTGGCCACAGAGAGAATGTAGGCACCTTTAGAAAGGACTATCTGACCACTGAGAGAATGTAGGCACCTTTAGAAAGGACTATCTGGCCACAGAGATAATGTATGCACCTTTAGAACGGACTATCTGACCACAGAGAGAATGTAGGCACCTTTAGAAATGACTATCTGACCACATTGCTTTTCTATTGTCCGATTACATTGGACGGGGTGGGGGTGGAGTTGGATAGGTTTGGAAGGACTTTCTACCTCAGTGGAATGGCGCATTTATCACAATCATGAATTAGCGTTGAATGTTGACTTGTTGTCTGTGTATATACAAATACCGATTTTAAACTGTATTTAATTTTCAATGGATAATAATATTAAGTTAAATTATTTTATACAACCAATTAATTTTAAAATAATAAATTCTAAAAAGTATATTTATTTTAAAAAAATATATAAAAAATCTACAGTGTAGATACGATTGGGTCGAAACGTCCGGGGTAGAAACGTCCTGGGTTCGAAACGTCATGTAGTTGAAATGTCCAGGGTCGAATCGCCCTGGGTCGAATGATCCATGGTCGAACCGACAGTGGTTGAAACGTCCTAGGGTCGAAACTTCCTGTGATC
Organism: Ampullaceana balthica; assembly: GCA_944989445.1. Taxonomy (NCBI): domain Eukaryota; kingdom Metazoa; phylum Mollusca; class Gastropoda; family Lymnaeidae; genus Ampullaceana; species Ampullaceana balthica. The sequence continues at coordinate 45,535 of CALYLW010002177.1, read as the reverse complement.
GAACTGGCAGGGTCCAACCGTCCGGGATCGAATCGTCCGGCGTCGAAATGTCCTACCAACTTTCTATTCATGAGTTTGATATGGCCTGTTACACCAGTTTGTTGTGTATAATTTATAAGAGATTGAAAAATATATAGCATTTCTTGCACGTCAATTTGTTATCCTGTGGGATAAAACATGTAACTATCATCCTTCTAGCAGAAGTATCAAAATAATCAAAGTGTTTGTCATAGCAAATGATGTTTCGGAAAAAAATCTATTTTTAAAAGAATCCTATTTAAACATAATTCTATGAAAGACATCTATACACATATGTTTGGGATGTCATCTCAACATGATTCAAAAGCAGGACATCTAAACATATGATGATGATGTTTATTTAATAATTCTATGTTGTCACACTCCCTCAATGAGTATGGAAGATTGTTCCAGTTATTGTTGCAGTAGACTTGAAAGCGAACTCTAATAAATGGCATGTGTGTGTTCATTCACTTCCATAGCTGGACATCTCAACACGATCTCATGGAAAGACATCTAAACATCACTCTATGTCCATAGCTGGACGCCTAAACATGATCTTATGGCAAGACATCTAAACATCACTTTATGTCCATAGCTGGACGTCTCAACATGATCCCATGGCAAGAAATCTAAACATGATCCCATGGCAAGACATCTAAACATCACTTTATGTCAATAGCTGGACGTCTCAACATGATCCCATGGCAAGAAATCTATACATCAATTTATGTCCATAGCTGGACGTCTCAACATGATCCCATGGCAAGACATCTAAACATGATCCCATGGCAAGACATATAAACATCACTCTATGAGAAGACATCATCAAATGATTCCAGAAGGGGCATCTAAAGATTAATACTCCGAAGGACAATTTAACAGTAATACATGGAAGGACATCTAAACAGTAACACATGGAAGGACATCTAAACAGTAACACATGGAAGGACATTTAAACAGTAACACATGGGAAGGACATCTAAACAGTAATACATTGGAGAACATCTAAAAAGTAACATATGGTAGGACATCTAAACAGTAATACTTGGTAGGACATCTAAACACTAACACATGGAAGGACATCTAAACAGTAACACATGGAAGGACATCCCAATTTGATCCTATGAGAAGACATCGCATGTGATATTACAAAGGGAACTCAAACCCAGTCGCAGCTCCAGCCAAAAGTAACAAAAATGTCATCAACATCCCAAACAACTGAGATTAGGTTCTCAAATAGTAACAACAATGTCACCAAGATCCCAAAAAACTGGGATTAGGTTCTCAAATAGTAACAACAATGTCACCAATATCCCAAACAACTGGGATTAGGTTCTCAAATAGTAACAACAATGTCACCAAGACCCCAAACAACTGGGATTAGGTTCTCAAATAGTAGCTCTTATCAATTAGGAGATGGAATACGATTTGCGAGAAAAGTCATGTTTAAAAACCGGGCATGGTGTGTATAAGTGATGTTGATATTTTTAAGGCAGTAATCGCTGTGGAACATAACATATGAAAACTTTTAATACACATGTCAGAAATATAATAAGTTAATAAAACTATTGATGCCGTATCCATAGAACTAGGAATTGTTCTTTAGTTACAAACAAAAACAATGTTTAATACACATGTCAGAAATATAATAGGTTAATAAAACTATTGATGCCGTATCCATAGAACTAGGAATTGTTCTTTAGTTACAAACAAAAACAATGTTTAATACACATGTCAGAAATATAATAGGTTAATAAAACTATTGATGCCGTATCCATAGAACTAGGAATTGTTCTTTAGTTACAAACAAAAACAATGTTTAATAAATGTTGAATGAGGTCAAAGGTCAAAGGAGATCGTTTTCATTTTTCTTCATTATAATTTTTATACATGTGAATTTTTTATCAGTAAAAAGTAGATCTCATTAAAAAGTCATTAGTATTATCTAATATTTAGTTTGGCAACAAGCGTGCTAAAGCTATTTACATAGAATCCCTAGTGTATTATTGAATGAATGATAATTGGAAATGTTAAATACTCTAAGCCTTTGCGGAAGTTTTCCCAATATGACAGATTTTACTAATTTCAATCATTCACTTTTTTTTCCTAAAATGATATATATTTTACAACCCAGATTTCCTGGTCAGTAACTTGTCCACCTTCATTTATTGTAACATTTTAAAATGTTTGAGACAAAAAGCACGTGATATCCACGGAGATTTCATCGCCTAAACAACTAAAAGTGATAATTTTTAACACGTTATGTCCCACACACATTTCTACCTTAATTTAACAAGATGTGTGCTGTAATGTACAATTTTTTGCAGGCGCTTAAACGATAATTTGAAGCCGTGATATTCACAGCCTCAGGTGGCGCAGTCTTTATGCATAATTCAATCAGTGTATTTTAGACCTATCATTTTGAGAAGGAAACGATAAATTGAAAAATTAAAAATGATATGAATACATGTGCAGTAACAAATTTTGTAAGGAGATTAATATTGTTGTCACCATGAGAGAATACTACAATTAGAATAAATGATGTAACTATGTGAACAGTGAGGGTGTTTTTCCCATAAATGGACTAATTGTATAAACTTAATAGTATTTATAAAATGTTTTAACTAAAAACAAAGGGGATAGGTGAATACTTGCAATAATTTATTGACATTGTATCCCTAATTATAGGGATCGAAGTCAATGGGGGTGCCATTTGGATATAGAGAAACCGTATATAAAAAGATACGAATAGGCCGTGACATCTCAGGACATAAATAAGACATACATTTATATTATAGTCGTTAAATAAATTTCATAGTTGCAATTTTTTTAAAATATAAAATAATTTTAAAAGTCAATATTTTTAAAAAATAATTTTCTATTTTTATGCGTATTTATAATTAACATTTAATGAAACATTTATAAAAACAAAAATAATTAATTTAATGTCTCATAGATTATTAGCTACAATTTCATGGCTGAAAAATAATTTTGATTATCATTTATTTTTCACATTATACCAATTAAGCAAAAAATCATATTAAATACATTAGCACCGGTGCTTTATAGTGTGTCAATGACGGGGAAAAAAATGAATGCACGTCCAAATTGATATTTAAAATTGGTACATATAACATGTTTTTACTCCACAATATGACATTTCCTCATTTTTATAGGGAAAAAATATGTTTATTGCATGTTTATATTTGTATATACTTTTTTTAACGAGTAATTGTTACTACGGAATGCATATAATATTTCGTAGTTGTATTTTCTAAGGAATTTTACAAAAGTAATAATTGAATATACAACACTAACAAGAGTTGACAGCTTACTTAGACTACATAAACTAATAACAAACTTGCATAAAGCTAATGTTGTTATTCCATATTTCGTATTAACCATTATACAAATTTCCTTGATCACCTAATAGTTTTGTATAATTGATCTTTGGGCCCTTGCCGTACTTAACAACTCAGTATTTGGTTTGTTTTCCTTTCATGACATGGTCATAAAGCTTCTTAGAAACGACATTTCTTCTGCACCCAATATTTTCATTGCTTTTGTATCTATTGTTTAACATTCACACCCTTATAGAAGAACACACCAGAGATATCTTTACAGTATGTGCATATTAAAGCATATTTATTTGTTCTTTTTTTCTGACACTGCTTATTTATAGTAAACTGTCTTTAGATGTTGCAGTTTTTCTATTAATTCCTCTATTCAATCTACCTTCATTTGTTATTGTATATACTAGATATTAGATTTTAATTCACTTGCGATTTTATTATTTTTTTATAGAGTGTCTGTTGTTTTATAGATTACCATTACTTCAGTGTTACTAAGATTGTACGTTTGCTATTACAAAATTTAAACAGTCCAAATTAATCTTTATTTTTAGCTGAGGGAAAACAGAAATTGGAAATATAAGGATATATCGAGACATGAACGTAATCAAACTCATTAAATAGTGAGTGATGGTTGTAATTAACTTTTATTTTTAGTAAATTAAATATGTGTGCTGTGTTGTTTGTACACTAAATATTTATGCTGTGTTGTTTGTAAATTAAATATGTGTGCTTTGTTGTTTGTAAATTAAGTATGTGTGCTGTGTTGTTTGTAAATTAATTATGTGTGCTGTGTTGTTTGTAAATTAATTGTGTGTGCTGTGTTGTTTGTCCGTCGTGATCTACGATGACCATTCTCGTCATATTAGTCACGTGCTTTAGCAGCCATGTTTGTCCTTTAATATATTAAATATACATTTGCATACAAATACATTGGTGTATACATGTATTTATAAAATGTAACTTTTGTATCAGTTCTAACAACAAAAATAAAGGTAAAAAAATGATTGGTTTTTAACAATATTTTTTTACCTCTATTTATTTTACCAAACACCTCACAAGCGCCCGCCAAACATTTTAAAAACATTGTGATGTGGTCACGGGGGGAACTCACGGATGTCAACAAAAGCCGATGGTACAGTTTCTTATATATAGACTATAGATAAACTAAAAAGTTCAATAATTTAATAATGTTATTTTCGATCGATCTGAAATTTTAATACAATGCATTGTCATCCAAGATCTATCTGTGGTAAAATTTTCAGATCTCTAGGACCATCAGAAATGGTTCAATTTTACGTTGGCAGATTTGAAAAAATCTTGGACAAACAAACAATGCCCAACGAAAGCGAGTTAATAAAAACGTGGTAATTAAACAACCCCGTAAAAACAAAGTTTTTGACTATAAATCCCTTATAGATGAGACATAACTAAAAGTATTGATTATATTCAAACATTTACAGACTGAATCTGTCTTAACTCAACTTTGCATCATAACCCTAGTGGGGGGGGGGAGGGGTGGGTGGGGGAAGAGGGGAAAAGTCTGGTCACCGATTCGCTTGACCGAGCTCAGAGTGACACGTAAAATGTAAACAAAAGCGCACCGTCGTTTCGTTGGGTCGCCTCAATGCTCAAACTTTCACGTGGCAAAAAAACAATAACAAATCGTGAATTAAAATTACATACCTCATATAAGGATAAACTAAAAATGCATTAATTTAATTACGGTACGTTCGATCGATCTGAAATTTTGATACGATGCATTGTTAGGTAAGACGGGTCCGTGTGCCAAATTTCAGTTCGATCGGATCATTGGAAGTGGGTCATTTTCGACTTTTGTTTTTCCGCCCGCCGAGCCCATGAGATGATGAGAGAGAGACAGAGAGAGAGACAGACAGACAGAGAGAGACGGCGGTGAAGTTAATATAAGGGATTTAAAAATGCCTGAGGCCAAGTTGAGATCGTGTGAGCGTGTAAAGGGCGAGTCACTCTATCACGTCCAATACATAATATAATATCATTTAAATTGTTTCATTCACACAACATTACAATTGGCTTTAACACGAACAAACATTTTTATTGTTACGTATCTGATATTACACACAGCTGTATCAGTTATATTGGTAAGTTTGTATGGTTTGTTTAAGGCTTATTTATCAACAATGATTTACATTAAAATATTTTGCTTTTTTATATTATATCTATTTTATATAGATAGCCTTATTCTTACAGTTTTGTTCGTTATAGTTAGTTCCTTATAAGACCCAATAATTGTCATTAGTCACTATATTTAAGAACGAGTTCATTATCCACGACCAATGACACAAACTTCATTATAAGAACCAACAACAGTCATTAGTCACTATATTTAAGAACGAGTTTATTGTCCACGACCAATGACACAAACTTCATTATCAGAATAAAGATAACATCAACCTTTTAATTTACTTAGAAGTGCAGACGAATTATCAAACTTACCTTTTAATATAAGTTTTATACACCTACATAGATAATTTGACGGAAATCAAATTTTATACGGGCTTATAACAACATCAAATTGCATAACATTAAATTTATAAGTAAAAAATGCACAAGGAACCGCATTTTCGCATTAACAAGTGATTTGTGATAAAAAAAAACAATGGAAAATATTTGTTAGGCTAAATATTTATTTACCTTAGGTGCTTACATAATACAAGAGACAGTTTTGGATCGATTGCTCTATAAACTGACATTTAGGAAAGCTGTATTGAAAGAAAACGCTCAAGGATTTAAAATAAGAACATGGAATATGTATAGGAGTTATAAACACTTTTGTTAGAGTGAGGCTAATAAGCGGAATAGTTATTTTTATAAAGAGGGGCAACATCCTGTATTATTTGAAGGGTGCTTTTTATTTTTAGGGGCAGGAGTTAATAATATCACCGAAATTTGGGTGGCAACACTATTTCTTAGCCACTGGTAATATCCTTTTTGCAAAGCTTAAGCTAAACCAACAGAGTAAATTTTACGCCCAAACCTTCGACTCAACGTGTGTCTTTTAAACAATTAAAATTTATTCCCAAACCCCCACCCCCTACCCTAGGCATCAATATTCACATAAGTATTATATAGCTCTATAAAAACATATCAAATTTGTCTTGAATAAATTCTCATGCATAATCTGTAATTGAATGGATATTGTGGATTAATGGGTAGACAAATGATAAAGCTTACCACTAATTTTTTTTTGTTGAAATTGGGAAATATTGCTAGAATAATGGGATGGCATGGTATGTGCTTCGGTTAATAACTGTAGAGTTGTCTATTGGTGCAAGTGTGTCTGTGTGTGTGGGGTAGGGGGTATGTGGGTGCGTGCGTGTGTTGTGGTTATTATTATGTCTACTAATGTTGAGCCTCTAACAAGATTACCGGTATTTATCTTCTTAAACCATTCATATTTGTTTCAATTTACGTTTCGACAGTGTTTTCTTTATTGTAATATATTATCGGTTTTAGCATCAGAAAAACTTATATTGCAAGCTGGTATATTTTTTTGTATAAATCAGTCAACTTTATGCAGGAAAATAACAACTTTAAATTCCCTAAAATTAAAATTATAAACAGAAAATACATATAGAAAGGTGTTTGATACGTGAAGCAAGTGATTATTAAAGAAAACAATGAAAGTGTTTTTTAGGTTGGAGATTTATTTACCATAGGTGCTTAAATAGTGTACGTAATTTTTTTTCTCGAACGATTTCTCCATAAACTGCCCCAAAGGAATATATATGATGAAAAAAAAATTCGGTACTGTTAGAGACGAAAATGGATTATATATAGGGGTTATATGCACGGGCGTAAGAGTGTAGCTAATAAATGAAACAGTTATTTTTATATTGATGGGGGCATGAGTCAATAATATCCTGGGTGGCATAAACACTGTATCTTAGTAACTGTTATATACTTTTTGCATAACTCAAATTAAACCAGCAGGGTAAATTTTAACTGTGCGATTCAAAGTGTTTCTTTAAAACATATAAACCCATACATACCTTAATTTAGCATCAATATTCACAGACATAATATCTGGCGCATTAAAAAAATATCCCATTCATTTGACTAAGGTCATGCTTAGCCTGGAAATAGAAATAATGTTTTTGAGAGCTTTTCCTATGAACAAGTAATCCTAAAACATTTATTTAAAAGCTAACGAATGATGAAACATCCATAAAAAAATATAAAAAATTGGTTAGATTTCTAGAACTATGCGGGTGCTTGGCATACGCTTCGGGTGAAAACTGTAATGTTCTTTAAGGTGTAAATATATTAAGTGTAAAGAAACATCACGGGTATTACGACTTATATAAAGGATGTAACATCAGAAACTGCGTGTTCTGTCGCAAAAACACTATAACAACAACTCATTTTGTGACAAGCTGCTTTGATTTTATTACATCAATATTATAAAAACTAGGTTGTGCTGCGGCGCCCACTTATTTTTTGGTCACTTACGGCGCCCACATTTTTCAAAAGCCCAACAAACTTATCTTTGTATGATAAATACGAAATATTCCTGAAATGTACACAAAATATTTTATAATTAACAATCCTCCAATCCTCTTTTTACATCGTTTCCTTTTCCAAAATTAAAATATGAGCTAAAACAATGATGTCATATAATATCTTTTTACGGCGAGAAATTTTAGAAAGCTGCGTACCAAATTACTGCACCAAAAAATAACTCTTTTCAAACGTTCGCATGGTATTGTTCAATTTTTATTAATAATAATGTGGAGGGTGTTTAATGTTAATCTGGAAACCAAAATGATTATGATTTTGAAGTCTATATATTAAAAAAAAACATAGTGATGTCCCTTTGCGTTTGCCGTGAGGCAGTCAGCGATAATTGAGCGTAAATATATATATGATGATAGGAATACAAACTGATTTCAAAAGCAGATCATTGGATAACTAAATGGAAGTTTTCTTTTAAACTGTATACACATTCTTGAAAACAAATGGTTGTTAACCATTCTGATTTAAAATCATATACCTACATAGTAAATGTTTTATATTATGAACTTAAAAATAAATCATTGTATGAGCTGAAAAAAGCTGTAATGAAAAAAAAAGGCTTAGATACTAAGAAAAATAATCCGTTTATTTTAGTGCAACAAGTCCGTCAAAAAGGGGTGGCCTCTACGGGGTTCGACGGACGAGTAGGGACGACCTGACCGCGTCACATGCGACCTGAAACCGACAACTCCTGGCAGGCAATGCCGAAGTCCGATATGTTAGGTGTTAGGTTCTAGTCACAGATGATTACAGTCGCTGTATGGATCTTAGACAAATCATCTTAAATGCATTGTCGATGATGAGAACCAAAGTACCCGTTGAGGGTCGGGTAAATCCGAAGCAACCGTTACGCCATTGAGTGGTGCCGGTTTAGGGCCAGGAGCGCCAGTGCGTATTAGCAAAAAACCACGAAGAACGCAGCGGACGCCAGCTCTGAGGAAACCTTCCAGTGGGGGTTGCACCCTAGGTAGGTCATTGATGATCCCCCGCATAGCGGCGGTCCTAACCATTGAGACTCGTATGCTTTCCCGGGGTGGCGCCAAAGTGGTAGCGGGTCATAGTAAGGAAATTCCACCCCTCCTTGTGAGGTCAACTTAGTGGGAGGCATCTTCTACTTTGTGTCCTGGATGCCCAGGCGGCCGCTTCAGAAGCGACTGCTTCGGGGTTGGGGGGGGGGTTTCCCAGTTGTCACGTTCTTTTCTGGGGGAGGGAGCCAGATAGCTGGGAGGGTCTTCCAGGAAGATTCATGAAGAACGCTTGGCTCGAGGCTTCTGATTTTCTTCCACCAGTTGGATCATTAGTGCAACAAGTATCAGCCAAATTAATGATTTTTACTATTAGAAAAAAAGAGCGGGAAGCCATTATAAATGACATAAATTTTATTAGAAGTTCAATCTCTCAGCATTTGTTAAAAAAGCAACATTGTTTATGTTCTTATTCATGTGAAAAGAAAATGTGACTTTTAAACAAATAAACCTTATTTTACACCCTCCCCAGGCCTCAATATTCACGTAAATATTATCTGGCTCAAACAATATCCTATTCATCTTGAACTAATTTCATGCTTAGACTATAAAATGCTATGTGTGTTTTTGGAGAGGGTTTTCCTAGAACCAAAGGAATCATATGGAAAGATATTGTTTTCATTTTATGAGTCATGTGAAAAGAAATTCAGCCATGCCCATTAGAATTTAGTAACTGTTAAGGACCTTTGTTATTCTGGTAAAGTGTATAGAGAAAAGCATGCGTTATTAAAGCAGCAATATCAAAATTGATGGGAAAATATTTAAATTCATCATTTTCTCGACACACATATCCTGATTTTTATAAAGACGGGGTTTGATTTATCACTTCCCTAATTTCATGTTGCATTTGCATTCATTTTTAAGGGTAATTAAGAGCAAATATAGTTATTTTGTAACTATGCTTACCCCGTAGCATAGCACGGGCATTTCGCTCGTCAATATAGATATTGCGCCTAAGCGCGTCTGTCGCCGCTATGTCCAGTAACTCTTGATTGTTTTTATTTATTTTTTTTTAATTGAAAATATAGATGTAAAAACATAGTAATATTGGTTTCGAGATTAACAGAGCGTGTTGTGTTTCTCGCCGTAAAATAATATATGACATGACCTCATTGTTTGCGTTAATAATAATTTGTGATAATGAAACCATGTAAACAAGATGTAATTTATGCACTGGGTTAAGATGAAGGGTAATTGTTGACACTATTATTTTTATGTAGAGGGGCACCTTTGTGAACTTTTAAAGGTTACTTTTCATTGGTAGTGGCAGACATTAATATCAATATCATCACTCAACCTTGGTAAAAAGGATAATATGAAAGTATTGATATTTTTATTATGCCGATCCCGTAGCGTAGCACGGGTATTGCGCTTGTATGTATATATATATAAATATATTCTATTGTAGTATATGCAGTCTACTTTAAATTGTGTACATTACGTAAATCTGTGTATGTGTGCGTTTTAGTGTTTATAGAATCGTCGGAAATCGACAATAACATCATCAGTGGTTGATAAATGAAAACGTTGCTTTATTACATCAATATTATTTAAATGTAAAAATATACAGAGAACAAATAATTTTAAACGATATAAATGTATTAATAGAAATATTTTTAAAAAGTAAAGAACAAGTGAAAATCTTTACATTAAAAAGCTTTCTTTGTGTTCTGTGACTTGAATTAATTTTATATTTCCTGTCAGCGCACACTAAAAAGCACCAGTGCGTATCTATCCATATGATGTTGTACGTAAAACAAATTAATTGGCAATATAAAATTAGATCATAAGAAAATTGATTTAACTTGTATTCAATATTTGTATATAGTCTATGAGAAACAGTATTCTTGAATTGTATTACGTAAATCTATTGTTTTACGTCACACGAAATTATACATAAAGAAACATTTATTTTACGAAAAATGGGAATTTTTAAAACCATTTTTAATTAAAATTATGGACGCTATTAATTCAATTTAATCACTGTCACATATTTAATGTCCACTACTTAATCCAGTTGAACATGGTCCGCCTCCTACTATATTCTATTTTTATAAGTGGCATGCCACTTAACTTCGTTCCCTCAAATGAGGGATACTGTGCCAATGAATTACTAGTTTTCTCCTACCCCTGGTATACACAGTGCTGTATTCACCTATAAGATATAGCGTAGGACTTCCACTTATTCGGAAGCCCCCCAAAAATTGTTTGAATACGTTCCTGTCATATCACTTAAATCAATACTTCATGATAATTTTAATGATTAGATTAACGCTAAGCTATTTTGTCTCATAAAACTGCTCAAGATTATGCAATAGATATGCTAAATATTTTATCTCATCTATTAGTCATAAATGAAGACTTTGATAATATGTTTTATACAGTATTTAATAACAAAGACTGGACACTATAGACACGTTATAACAACTATAGCAGTTTGACACGGTGTGATCATTAATACCTTGATAGTTTTTACTAGTACATATTTTACTATTTTTGTCTATTTTATTTCAATGCTTTGTATGCGTTGATTCAGTTAATTTAACAAGGAAAAAGAAATGCAAAGAGATGGATGAAATAAAGACGAGAATGATAGTAGTTAGATTAACTTACAAAGAAAAGGAAATGCTGGGGAACTATAAATTTTGAGTTTTAATTTTCACAAATTACAAATAGGAAAAGTTCAAAGGTCAAATTGATGACATTGAATAAATATAATTGACACGGATGACATGTACATAATATATTTTTTATATAGCTTTAATTATATTTTCTTGTTATTTAAATCATGTTTTCTGTTATGTTTTGGTTTTTTTAAGTCTAAAAATGTGTTCCAATGTGCAATTGTCTAAACATGTGTTTAATGTTATGTTGCTGTAATTGTCTAAACATGTGTTCCATTGTTATGTTGGTATAATTGTCTAAACATATGTTTAATGTAATGTTGGTGTAATTGTCTAAACATGTGTTCATATGTTATGATGGTATAATTGTCTAAACATGTGTTCCAATGTTATGTTGTATAATTGTCTGAACATGTGTACCAATGTTATATTGTATAATTGTCTAAACATATGTTTAATGGAATGTTGGTGTAATTTTCTAAACATGTGTTCATATGTTATGTTGGTATAATTGTCTAAATATGTGTTCCAATGTTATGTTGTATAATTGTCTAAACATGTGTTTAATGTTATGTTGGTGTAATTGTCTAAACATGTGTTTAATGTCATGTTGGTGCTTTTGTATACGCATGTGTTTAATGTTATGTTGGTGTAATTGTTCTGTGTAGCCGTGTAGCTGTATGTCTACCGTGTTTCCATAACACAATAAATTATCAACATATATATTTATAATAACAAGAATATAACTTGTGTTTGTGTAACAGCTCAAAGTTTATTTCTATCTCTTATCTCTGCTGCCTTTCTCGGCGTCAATGTCATTAAATTAATTATGGAGTTAACATAAAAGTTAAGAATGATTAACACAAATAACTATTAAATTTTAACTTACGTCCACTTACCTGACGTCTTTTGGATCGTCCTTATATCTAACAAACTAGCGCGCTGCTATCTGTATATCGGTAAATATAAGACTTTATTGCCTTTAGAAAAAAACTACTCACACCAGTAAAAGAGCGTGCAAATCTTTGAAAATTCTCGTGTTAACATCAGAGGCGTAGTGAAGTGGGGGGGGGGAGGGCTGGCGTCTTGGGTGCAAATTGAATAGGACATAAAATCGTTACGTTTATAGCATAGCAAAATTTGAACGCCGGCCCTGTATAATAGGGAATAAAGAGTTCAATATCCTGTAGTGTTTAATATGGGCTATCAAGTTCTTATATACCAATAAAGAGTTCAATATCAGGTAGTGTTTTAATATGGGCTATCAAGTTCTTATATACCAATAAAGAGTTCAATGTAAGGTAGTGTTTTAATATAGGCTATCAAGTTCTTATATACCAATAAAGAGTTCGATTTAATGTAGTGTTTTAATATGGGCTATCAAGTTCTTATATACCAATAAAGAGTTCAATATAAGGTAGTGTTTTAATATGGGCTATCAACTTCTTTTATACAAATAAAGAGTTCAATAATAAGTAAGTGTTTTAATATGGGCTATCACGTTCTTATATACCAATAAAGAGTTCAATAATAAGGCAGTGTTTTAATATGGGTTAATTGTTCTTATATACTAATTAAGAGTTCAATATCCTGTAGTGTTTTAATATAGGCTATCAAGTTCTTACATACCAATAAAGAGTTCAATATAAGGTAGTGTTTTAATATGGGCTATCAAGTTCTTTTATACAAATAAAGAGTTCAATAATAAGTAAGTGTTTTAATATGGGCTATCAAGTTCTTATATACCAATAAAGAGTTCAATAATAAGGTTGTGTTTTAATATGGGCTATCAAGTTCTTATATACCAATAAAGAGTTCAATATAAGGTAGTGTTTTAATATGGGCTATCAAGTTCTTATATACCAAATAAAGAGTTCAATATCATGTAGTGTTTTAATATGGGATATCAAATTCTAATTTACCAATAAAGAGTGCAATATCATTTAGGGTTTTAATATGGGATATCAAGTTCTTATATACCAATAAAGAGTTCAATATCCTGTAGTTTTTTAATATGGGCTATAAAGTTCTTATATACCAATAAAGAGTTAGTATCACATTCTGTTTTAATATATAGTCTATCAAGTTCTTATATATTAATAAAGAGTTCAATATCCTGTGGTGTTTTTAAAAAAAGAAACCTTCAAATCTGCACTCAATTTGTGGATCAATTTGAAAAGAGAGGGATTTAAAAATGAAAAAAATATGCCAAATGTTTACACTTTTTGTCTTTAAAGAAGTGTGTAGTTATTTTAATTTTAAAATGAAATATATATAACTAGATTGTGCTTCGACGCCGTGGCGCCTGCGGCGCCAACTTTTATTTAATGCGCCTGCGGCGCCCACTTTTTTCAAAAGCCCAACAAACTTGTCCTTGTATGATAGATACGTAATATTAAACTTCCTTAAATGTATAAAAGGTATTTTATAATAGGGGTTGTAGGGCGACTGCGGTGCCCACTTTTTTTTGGTCAAAGTCCAAGTAACTTATCCTTGCATGATAAATACGAAATATTCATGAAAAGTCAACAAAGTATTTATATAATATTTTTTACAGTGCTAATCACCACACGATTTTTTAACTAATTTTCGAAAGCAGTGCACCAAATTGCTGCACAAAAAATAACTATTTGCGTCAATCAGCACTGCTTACAACGCAAAATTAAAAAAAAGCAGAGTGATTTCCCTCAACGTTAGGCGGCAGTGAAAAATGAGCGTAAATATATAATATATTATATCAAATTATGCGCTTTTCTTTACTACTGCCTTATTTAAATATGGCATCCAATTGTGGAAAAATCTCCCCCTATAGTGTGTCTCAATAACAATTATTTAATTATAACTACACATTTATTAACAAACAAAACATTATTTGATTGACCAATCATTTCGGGACAAATTGGAGACCACCAGGATGCCAGATATTTCACGAAGGCCTCTGGGCAAGGACCAAGTCCTATTGAAGAACTTAGTTTTAAAATACTTATGTCACAAATTAGGCATTTCGAGGAAATTATGATTTAACTTTTTTTTTCTCTTTGATGATAGGATTTTAATTTGTTAAATTTAAATCTAGCAACGTTGCTTTGTTTTTTATTTTATACAATAGTTTTGTCTAAACCAGATGTTAAAAGTTTACTGTTCAAATTGAATTTGACAAAATTAAACTATTTTTGCTATATACCAAGGGTCGGGAAACCATGGCTCGTGAGCCATATATGGCTCTTTTGATGGCTTCATCTGGCTCGCAGAAAAATGTTCTTTTTTTTTAAATGTGTCTTCAGTCTCCTTTGGTCTAAATCAGTAATTCCCAAAGTGGTCCCTACGGACCCCCAGGGGTCCGCCAAATTGTTCAGGGGGTCCGTGGAAAATTACAATTGATTTGGGGGTCACTTAACAAAGCCAGGAGGTCCTCGGAATGTTGAGTATAAAAATAATTTTAAAAAATAATTTAAAAAAAAATTATTACGGTAATAAAAATAAAGTACAATGAAAAAGTTAATAATTAATAGTTAAGTAACCGTTTCAAATAAACATTTATAGCCAATTTTTCTTATAGTTTTGTGTCCTTTTTAACAGGTGAGCGTTCTTAAAAAATGTAGACATTACATTAAATCGCATTCTAAGCTAACTAATTTTAGAATTTTTTTTTGACAAGATGGCTAAAAAAAGTAAGACGATGAGTATCGTACTTTTCAACATGAATGGAAAGAGGAATTTGTCTTCATGGAGAGAACGGGTTCTGAGGTGTGTTAAATATGCAGTGATATAATTACGTCTATGAAACGGTCAAATGTAAAGATGGATGGAATTCGGCTAGATTTGCTGGCACTTTAGATATTGTTAGAAACGGAAAGCCATTCACAGATGGGGAGTATGCCCAATCATTCATGCTTGATGTTGCCAAAAAACTTTTTGATGAATTTTCCAATAAGGATAAAATATTTAAAAGGAAAAAAGAAATTCCTCTGTGGCATGAACTGTTCACGATCGTAGAATAATGATGTCATATCAAATTGAGGAAATACAAGGGGAGGACATAAATGCGGCACCGTTTTTCTCTCTCGCTTTGGGTGAGTCAACAGACGTCAGTAATTTATCCCAGTTAAGCGTTGTTGCTAGGTATGTTGTCGGTTTAATATTACATGAGAAAAGTCTTGCTGTTTTGTCTATGAAAGGCACAACAAGAGGGCAGGATTTATTCGAGTCATTCACTGAGTTCGCTATAGAAAAAAAAATCTACTGATGGATAAACTGCTTGCAGTGTGCACTGATGGTGCTCCGTGCATGGTGGTGAAAAACAGAGGATTTGTCACTCTTCTTTGTGGACATGAAAACTGGCGCATCCTAAGCTTTCATTGCATCCTACATCAGGAGGAACTTTGTGCTCAAATGTGTGGCGAGCAGCTTGGTGAGGTGATGTCATTGGTTGTTCGGGTAGTCAACTTTATTGTTGCCGGAGCATTAAAGGATCGCCACATTAAAACACTGCTTGATGAGGTTGGGAATAATTATCCTGGTTTGCGTCTGCACAGCAACGTGCGTTGGTTGTAAAAGGGGAAAGTGCTCAGCCTATTTGCGGTTTTTCTGAGCGAAATCCGGACTTCTCTTGAAATGAAGTATGTCGATCATCACAAGTTAGCTGAAACTGAATGTCTCCTGAAGTTCTATTATCTCTTAGACCTAACTGAACATCTAAATCAGCTCAATGTGAAAATGCAATGCGTTGAAAATGCAATATTATCCCTGCAAGAAGCAGTGTTTGCATTTGAAAACAAGCTAGAACTCTTCATCGCCGACTTTGAAACAGTTCGTTTACTACACTTTGAAAAACTAGAAGAGTTAAAGATATGTGCACATCAATTGACCCTGCTCAACATCTTAATATTCAGCAGCTAGCAGGCTTCACGTCCCATCTCCTGCAGTCATTTAAAGCGCGCTTTGAAGAATTTCGCTAGCACAACCTTCTTTTTTAAGTTCATCACCCATCCACACGAGTGTACAGGGGACAGCACTGATATAAGTTTTATCCCCGGAGTCTCCGTCAGAGATTTTGCGCCCCACGCTCGTGTGGCTAAATAAGTTCAAGTCACTAATGAAGATTTGGAAAGACTTGCACAACAGCAAGCAGAGTTGGAGAGCCAACACAAATGGGCAGAAATTAAAAAAACTTCAACACGCAGACCAGCTGATTGTTAAAACTTGGAATGTGCTACCCGTCACGTACCACACACTGCAGCATGTTAGTATTATAACTAAAGGTAAGTAATACTCATTATTAATTAGCTTAGCAACAGCATGACATTGCTATTAAAAGATTTCAGAGGCATAATTATTGTGCTTCTATAGCTGAAATTACACAAAATGCACTCATTTACTTGAATAGTTAATTTTAAGAAATATGTATGGCTCTCACAGAATTAATTTTCGAAATATGTGGTGTTTATGGCTCTCTCAGACAAAAAGTTTCCCGACCCCTGCTATGATGATCCTACATGTAGAAGAAAACCCTCCCAGCTATCTGGCCCCCTCCCCCAGAAAGGGACGTAACAGCTGGGGAACACCCCCCCCCGGAGTGGTCGCTTCTTAAGCGGTCACCTGGGCACCCAGGACCAAGAGTCGAAGATGCCTCCAACTAAATTTGACCTTGCATGGAGGGGTGGGATTTCCTTACCACGACCCGCTGCCACTTTGGCGCCACCCCGGCAAAGCATACGAGTCTCAATGGTTAGTGCCGCCGCTATGCGGGGGATCATAAATGACCTACCTAGGGTGCAACCCCCACTTGAAGGTTTCCTCAGATCTGGCGACCGCTGCGTTCTTCGCCTTTCCTTTTGCTAATCCGTACTGGCGTTCCTGGACCTAAACCGGCACCGCTCAATATCGTTGCTAGTAAAATGAGGGTGACGAAACGGTCGCTTCGGATTTACCCTACCCTCAAGGGGTTCTTTGGTTTTCATCATCGACAATGCATTTAAGATGATTTGTCTAAGATCCGTACAGCGACTGTAATCATCTGTGACTAGCACCTAAAATATCGGACTTCGGCATTGCCTGCCAGGAGTTGTCGGTTGCAGGTGACGCGGTCAGGTCCGTGACCCTACTCGTCCGTCAAGCCCCGTAGAGGCCACCCCTTTTCCTCGGGCCCGACCCCTGCTATAGACTCTTCCATTAGTCTAAGTAATGCTTGTCTTAAGATTAGGTAGCAGGTAGAGGAATTAAAAAACAAACTTATTTAAATTGTATCCCTATAACAGGGATCGAAGTTAAGAGGCAAGACTTAAAAATATAACAACCAATGACTGAAGAATGGCGGCTACATAGAACATGTCCATGCTAACATATGACAGTCAATATAAGCACGCAATAGTTAATGCAATTTAATTTTAAATCAGTAACTTTTTTAAAGAAAAAACAAATCCTGGCATTTAACATGTTAGTAATAATTTTAAATAAATTTTTTAATAAATAATGAATTCCTGACAAACATTGTAAGTTATTTTTACAAATTTACAATTTATATTTTAGCAAAATATTATATTTTAAATTGTTGAATCATTTCCCTTAGAGCAATAACTTTAAAAGCGCAAATACAGCTTAATATTAAACATGTCAGTACAGTGTTTTATGGTGCGGTGCTGAAAGGAAATACACTTTCAATTCACATCCGAAATGACAAAATAAGTCTCTAATAAAATGATCTCTCGTTTTTTTTTACTCTTGAAATGTGGTTTAAAAAAAAATTATTCATTAAATTTCAGTTAAACCATTCAGTACAATATGTTTTACATCAGATATTCACTTTTGATCTCTATTTTGTCCAATTTAAGATAATGCGAATTCGAGAGGACTAACACTATATACTAAAAACACATTTAGTATTAAAATAAAGATTAAAAAATAAAGTAAATAATTTTGTTTTTTTATACAAATAATTAAAATAAGCAATTTTTTCTTTCTCTATACAAAAATAAATTTTGAAGTTCAATTTGCTATGCACACAATTTTCCGTTAAATACAATAGTTTGTTTAATATTTGTAAAGTGTATTCATAACCAGAGGGTAAATACAACAAAATGATTTTCTCCTTGACTTGTGTGTATAATAAATAATAAAACACTTTATAAGGAGTCTTGAGTCGTTTAAACATATTGCTTATAAATGATAGTCTTGAGAAATTATCAAATTTTAACATTAATTATTTCCCCAATATAATGTTTCTAAAATGACATTTTTATGTTAGTTGTCACAAATCGTTGTTTGCGTGGCGACGTTGTCTAGGGGTTTGGTGGTGAACAATTACACAGTCACACTCTCAAGAACAATAATCACTATTATATTTAATAAATGGTTTATTAACCAAAAGATTACATCTATAAGACCATCAGTGCGAGGATTCTGCTAACATACTTAGCCAAAGAATACCTGCACCGAAGGGCCCACGCTAACTAACCGACCACTGACACAGACCTCCGCTTTCACACTATTCCCATCTCCAACTAAACCATACACTCGCTTCCCCCTTTCTCACGCCTCAGTGCCGCACAGTCAGGGATTCTCACCTCGACATATCCCCCTCCTTTCCTTTTAGGTTTCATTCAAGGAATGAAACCGTCATTATAACTATATATTGGCGAGGTACAGAATCCCAATTAAACAAACGTACAGAAAGTAACTTACACAATTACACAACAAAGCATTTAAAATTTAACAATCACATTACAAGTAATAATAAATTGATAACAATAATATGTTAAACCTAATTTCCAACGAAATTTATAGATTACATATACACATGATTTCGTGTCTCTCTTAATACATGTATTTTAGTAAGTTAATCTTATTTCAAATTCATCATCATCATTACAAAATAAAACTTGTAAAATCATAAAATACGTATATGCTACACACAGCAATAAACAGCAACAAAATAAAATGTCTTAACAATTTTTCTGATTGGGGTATCATTCTTTTGTCTCCCATAACCAACACAAAAAAACAACCATAGTAAGCATTATAACAAACGATCTTTTTTAAAACCCAACTTTCATTGCTCTATTCATACGTGGTATGATACCGCTACTGGTGATGCTATCACCTTGACCCCATTCAAACTTGCCTGCTTGACCTAATAAGGCTATTAAGTTACACGTAGTATACATCAATACGTGTGAGAACCACCCACGTTGACCCATAAAGATCATCCATATTTTCCAGGGTAGTGTGTATTGTCTCGTACGCTTTGTAATAAATCTTGTTTCTTAAAATTGAAGAGTGAGAAATCATGTTTCTTAAATTAAAAGAGTTAGCGTTATATTTATAGCCTTTTCATTATAAATTTAAAAAAGAACTAATTTTGTCATGTTACTTCGTTGGTCAAATTAATAGTGCGACCGACTGGTGAAATAGAGGTCTGAGGTTCGATTTTTAGTTGGGACGTTTTTTTTACTTTCTTTACTTTACATTTTTTTAAAACATAATTAATTTTTTTTTCCATGGGTTTGTCCCTAATAGAATCACTATCACATTTTAAGTTTAGGAATAGGTTTTAGAGATAGGTTTAGTGATAGTGATAGGTTTTAGGGTTAGGGGTAGGTTTAGTGATAGGTTTTAGGGGTAGGTTTAGTGATAGGTTAGGGGTAGGTTTAGTGATAGGTTTTAGGGTTAGGGGTAGGTTTAGTGATAGTTATTCCTTTCTTCATTTTTTTTCTTCATTTTTTCTCCTTGAGCGTAAAATTACTTTTAAAACAGGCCAAAAATAACAACGAAAATTAATTAAAGTTAAATAATGATTGCGGCGGCGCTCTTCTGTGCATTCGAACTATTTCGACATACTTGTAGCTCTTTAATGTTAGAAACACGATTTCTTACACAAACAAGACGAGACGATACACGCTACCATTTTCCAGAGACAACCTGTAATCATAACAAACGTTAATAGTATCGGACGCCCATTGCCCAACTTTGTCTTCTGGTCGCCGTAATTCGACCGAATTGTACCAACCCTGTCATCTGTATTGTCAAACTCAAATAATCCCCTTGCACTTCTTCTACTACTCCTTTTTACACCCTTTCCCCCCTGTTTCTACGTGTCGCGCTTCAGTTACCCCCCCCCCAGTTCATCTCCCCAACTCACCAATCAGCTGAGCAGAATCTGAACTGATTTTGACCCCTATCCGGTGGCCCAAGTGAATTTGTGTGTTTCATTGTTTCTTTACTTCTGGCAAGTCTTGTTGTAAAGATTGACAAATCAACTTCTTTTTTTCTGACTTCTTGTTTATTTTTAACTACATGTTGCTTCTTCTCTCTTAGTAATTTATTAAAGTTCAAAATGTCATTATTATTTTCAACTACCCTTTTTAGCATCTTATTATTTTCATGTAACATGTCTGAAATATCTGCATCTTGTTTAATTAACTTCAGATTTAACTCAGCAATTTTTTCGTCTTTTCTACTCTAATTTTACAAATGTTCTCCTCTTTTTGTACTATAATTCTCCACAATTCAGCAATGTCTTCTTCTTTAAATGTTAAGTTTCGTATTAAACCATAATTCTCCTCTTCTCTCCGAGCAAGTCTTTCTTTAATATCTATGTTTTCTACATCTTTTTCTTTTAGTTCCTTCTGTAAATTTGCCATATGCTATCTTTTTCAGCTACAGTCTTACTCAAAACTGCTGTGTTTTGGCTTGTAATATTTAGTTTTACATCCATGTCTGCCAGTTTATCAATTTTATCCCTGATTATTTTGAGCAGTATAGAATGTCTGTATCTCTTTTAGCTAAAAGGTTGTCTGTTTATGAAATTTTCATTTTTAAGTTCATCGACTCAACTTCCATTTTTTTAAGCTTGGTTTTGCTCTCTTCCCCTTCCCTTTCCAGCTCTGTTAGTTTACGTTTCACCCTGCACAATGTTGACTCTGGTTCACTAATTGCCTTTTTCTGTTTCTCTAATTCCTTTTCTTTAACGGATAACACACTTCATAGTTCACTAATGAGGTTATGATCGTCTTCCAAGACATTGTTTAACTTGTCTATTACTTTTTTACTTTTGTCAGCATCTACAGTCTTGACAACATTATTTCCCGTGCTGATATCATACATATCACTAACTGTGTCAACTCTGTCCTCGTTAGATTCATGGATCATATTTCCCTTATACCTAACACTAAAGGCAGGTTTTTTGGGGTTATTATATTTAAAATAATGAAAGTAACCATCTGACGGCTGACTAACCCTGTAAACTCCCTTTGTTAAATACGGGTCCTCTCAATAGATGCTAGCTACCCCAAATAGATTTTCCTGACAGTCCATGTCATCGGTTTTATTGTTTTCCCTAACCTCTCTAGCCATTTTTCGTTTGTCTGCCAGTAATTTGACTCCAATTTTAACTTTTCCTCTTCAATTTCACACTGTCTCTGTTTCTTGTCATCTTCTCTCTGTCTCTGTTCTTCTTCCCGCACATCCCCTCTTTTGCTCACTTGTCTCGCATTCATTTCCGCTATTCTAATTCTTTCCTCATACTCCGATTGTATGCGTCTAATTCTTTCCTCACTTTCAGCTAATCGGATTTTTTCAAGTTCGGCTTTACAATACTCGATTAGTTCTGCCCCTTCTAACCCCATGGCTATCCAACAATGTCTAATAAAATTAGCTTGAGCTACCCTGATATTTCTTGTTTAAATGTTATATCACTCCACTATTTTCACTACTCGAATTGAAACGTTATATAAGTATATTAGCCTTCTGGTGGATAATGTTGATGTATTAAGACAAATAATATGACAAATCATATGAGGTAAATAAATATTCAAATATTAAAATTATGTAATTAACTAAAATGAATAATAATAATAATGTATCAATATTTTGTTTCTACAAATTGAAACATATTTTAACAAATAACTAATTAAATATTCCATATAAAATACAATTTGGTAATTCCCTTTAAGAAATTTTGTAAATCAAGAGAGAAAAAGAAACGGTACAAGTTTTTTCATCAGCTAGAGATGTCCATCCAATTATTCCTCCTGTCCTTGACCGGCACATTGCAGCGGGATTCAGGCACAGGTCAAGAAAGTCATAAATCCTGTTGCTTGTTGTTACACTGTCAGAGGTTCTCAGATTTGAGAAAAGAGCTCTGACGGGCACCCGCAGTTCCTTTAGCTCTAGTCTTTAATCCATATCGCTGACCAGTGATATTTTGTCTGGTTTAAGTGTTATAAAAGCTGGATTCTTGTAATTTTCTCATTAATACATGCGAATGTCCAAAATTCCAACCAATATTTGAATGAAGTCACTTTTAGACAAACTGTTATTTCAAAGACCTCCATTGGTCAAAGGACATGATTGTCGTTGTTGAATGACACCCAATCAAAAAAACGTCATGTATGGAGCACTGCTTAAAACATAGTTTATTTATTTAGTCCAACTCAGGCCCGAGTTGACCAGAGTTATTGACCCAAAGTATTTTACTCGTCATGCATTCTAGACGGCATAACGATGTAAGTGTAGAAAACTAGATCTTGCCTAAATCGAACATAAGAATATTTTTATTTGCGGAACTGTAAACTAAGCAAACTTGTCTCAGAATTCATGATCCGTGGACTTGCCCCCAATGTCACCAATCGTTGTTTGAGTGGCGTCGTTGTCTAGGGATTTGGTGGTGAACATTTACACAGTCACACTCTCAAGAACAATAATCACTATTATATTTAACTAGTAGACCCGTCGTGCGTTGCAACGATCAAAGTAAAAAGGAATAAATTTAAAGAAACCAATGAGTGGTATGTTTAAAAATAATTATGAAGAAATCTTCGTGGAAGTGTGAAAAAAAAATCCAAGTTTCATAGCAAACGGATAAATAAATTAATAATTAAATAGCGTACAAAAGAAGAAACGATATTATGGGCCCCGGCCCCAAAATGAGTGATATTATAGTTGTTTTTTTATTGCCATTGTACTCATTTCTTAAACGTTTAAGATTTTATTCACTATTCAGTCATTAACAATCTTGACAAATAATGACACATGTATCCATTATTATACAAATTGAAATTAACAGGTGTTTTGAACTTTATATCTTGCCCAGAATGGGCCCTGGGGCCCTTAATGTTGTTTTTATCTATTGTACTCAATATATATTCCTCAATATCGTGTAAAATTGAATAGGGAATACAATGATTAAAGTTCAGTAAAAAGACTTTTTCGAAGGAATGGAAATTAAGAGTTCAGTGCCCTATAGTAATATAGGCTCTTAAGTTTTTATATTCTAAGTTTTGTCAAAATCCAGTTTTTTTCTCAATATCTAACTCTTAAACTACTTTTTATATACCTACAATAGGGGGAAAATAGCATTAAGGGGCCCTGGCCCATTCGGTGCAAGAGGTCAATTTCAAAAACCTGTTCATTTTAGTTCATTTTTATTGTGGCTATATTTCTCAAGCTCTTTAAAAAGTAAATAGGAAAAATATCTTAAACATATACGAAAAAAGATATTTGGGGCCCCGGCCACGAAGATATTGGCATTAGAAGTGCAGTGTCTATAGAATTTTAATATAGGCTACCAAGTTTGTGTGTGCAAAGTGTGGTGAAGATCTATTCATTTACTAAGTAGCTAACGTAGAAACTATTTTTTATATAGCTCATATAAGATAAAAACGACATTAAGGGTCCCAGGACCCATTCTGGGCAAGATATAAAGTTCAAAACATATGTTCATTTCAATTAGTATAATAATTGATACATGTGTCATAATTTGTCAAGATTGTTAATGACTGAATGGTGAATAAAATCTTAAACGCTTAAAAAATGTGAATTTTTGGGCCCCCAGCCCCAAAGGAATGAATATTAGCAGTTTAGTGCCCTATAGTATTTTAATATTGGCTATCAAGTTGTCATATACACATTTTGGTTAAGATCCAATAATTTACACAGTAGCTAAAGCTTAAACTAATTTTATATAGCTCGTATAAGCAAAACATGACGATATGGGCCCCCCGGCGCCCCATGAGTGTTAAATTTTGAAAAAAAGTGATATTTACCATCCCGGGAGCATACTCAACAGTCTTGAAAAGTTTCATGACGATCGGGTGAATGGTTTAGACAGCTATAAAGGACATTCATACACACACAAACATATTTAAATATTTATATATATATATAACATAACCTTACTATTCAAAAGATATGACTTATTAAATAATGATTCTTGCCGACCATAATAACTAAATTTACAATTTCATTCCCACTTGTACAAAATTAACATAACTTATATGTTTTCCGAAAGAGCTCTACCCACCCTCGTCACTCAAAAATGTAATATATAATTACGAAACTGCATCGTATCACAATTGTAAGTTATATAATATTTGTAACCACGTCTATGAGATAAAGAACATGTGGCACTATCCCTTTAAAAGGCAAAAGCTAATTGACTCATAGCGCAAATAAACAAAATTATAAATGTACTTTCTAAAATACTATTTTAAAAAAAAACGGTCGTATTAAAATGATATAAAAAAATGTGCACACCATATTTAGACAATATAGAAAGCTGGCCGCATAAAATAAAGTCTTGTTATAAAGTAAATGTACTGGACCAAAATAACTCTTCATTTTGACGTATTCATAATTGTCTAAACAGGGAAATAATATTTAACATTTTTATGTCTCTATATTTTACGATTTATATTTACGGTTTATAAGCAATGTGTATAATTTCAAAAAGGAATCTTTTTTTTGTTCCCTATTTCGGATAAGGCATCATATTTTGTAAATTATATTCAATGCACACACACACACCAGATTTTATATCTGAAAAATAAAATACATTAAAAAAATGATTCAACCGTCTGTTAATAAGAGCATCTTAAAAATGATTAAAAGGCAATTTTAGAAATGGCCTATGCTATTCTGAATACAAAGGAATGAACATAAAAACATATTCAATTCGCAATTCATATTAATTAAGCGTTTTCAGGATCACTTCATTAAATTTAGTCAACTTTTGTTAATACGTTCGGTAGCGAAAGTTTATAATGTATAGTGTATATAAAGCTTAAGTAAACAGTTTTAAAGTGTAAGTTTATTTGACATAGGCCATCACTTTCAACATAAAATAAACTCGCTACATCTATGGTTTTTAATTAAATGTCGAGTTATGAATTAAATTTTTAAAATCCCAATTTTATTCATTGCATGTAAAATATTAATACAATGCATCGTGAAAATAATTGAAATAAAATAATTTAAACGCATATGTAATATATAAAGCTCAGTTGATATTTTTATGTTTGTTTGTTTGTATCCATTAAAAAAAGGCCACTGCTTTGTTGACATTTTTCCAAAAGATCTCTGCCACTGTCGTCACTAAAAAAGCTCTTATATATTTACGACACTGCAATGTAACACAATTGTAATTTAATACAATATTTGCAACAGCGTCTATGAGATAAAGATAATAAAGATAAATAAAAAAAAGTAGGGCTATATTCCTCATTTAAAAAAAACAAACAAAACAAATCAATTTTATGTTAAAAATGCATGTGAAACCATCACAATAATCTATTTTAAAAATGGCCTATGTTAATCCATCATCAAAGGAATGAACATAACATATTCAATTCGCAATACAAAATAATTAAGCGTTTTCAGGATCACTTTATTTAGTTTAATCTACTATAGTCCTAAGTTTAAATAGTATAAGTGTATAGGTTATGTAAAAGACAACAGCTTATGTAAAAGACAAACAAAATATAAATGTTATATTAATAGGACACAGCTAAATTTAAGATGCGTACACGAAAATGTGCGCACAGCAATCAGGCGATAAAAGATTTTAAAACGTGCACCGCTAAAAATGAAGCCTTGAAAAAAATACTGACGCAATTGTTACATAAATAGGTTTTTCATTAAATGTCGAGTTATGGAACAGAAAATAATTAAAACAAATTCGCAATTAAATTTAAACGTGTAAACAATTAAATCTAATGCATCGTGTGGCAGTTGTAATGAAATATGTGTTACGTGTCTATCTAATATAGAAAGTAACAGTAAAGAAAATGACAATTCTTTGTACTACACAGCTCAAATTATGAAGCGTACACGAAAATGTGCGCACCGTAATTAGACATTATAATATTTTTTCAAATGCGCACGGCTGAAAATAAAGTATTGGCATTGGGGAAAAAAAACGTCACCAAAAGTAACTCGCTTTGAACGGCATTTGAACGTCCGCGTAAATTTGTTCAATACAGAAATGAGGTTAAATTTTTTAATCTTTGTCACTGCATTTTCTGATTATTTAATTTACGGCATTCGGGCAAAAGGGACAATTACAAAAACTAACTTAAAACCACCTTCAGGGTAAAAGGAACCGTCCTGCCAAATTTGGTCCCCGTCCGTCATTTGGTTTTTCCGTGATTGTCTAACAGAAAGTTGAAAAGTGAAACATACAAACAAATGAGCTTTATATATTAGATAAATGGTTTATTAGCCAAAAGATTACATCTATAAGACAATCAGTGCAAGGATTCTGCTAACATACTTAGCCAAAAGAATGCCTGCACCGAAGGGCCCAAGCTAACTGACTGCCCACTGATCTCCACTTTCACACTATTCCATCTCCAACTACACCTTACACTCACCCCCCCCCCTTTCTGACACCTCAGTGCCGCACAGTCAGGGATTTTCACCTCGACAATAGTCACAACCTGCTAACATGTCCATGTAGCATCATGTTAGATCAACGAAATATTTACCTAAAGGAACAAGTTATAACCTTGATTTTTCAAGGTTATAAAAATATTTAGGCTCGAAATGAACATTCGTAAAATTGACTAGTCTATAATTGTTATTTTGGGTACTGTGCCAAGCGTGGCTGACAAAATTGATACATCAAATATTATGCTATGAGGAAAAGCAGAACACTTCAATTTTATTCGAGAAATGAAAGATTTTCTATTTATTTGAAATATAAAAATGTGTAGTCCTCTTGTTGTTACTATCTACATAATTTTCAGGGGCAGGGGGGGGGGTTGGGTTAATGTGGTTTCTTCCCTGGGGGGGGGCACATACCCACGCTACGCAGCTGGTGACAAGTTGTTTTGCCAGCATTCTATCCCTGTTTTTGGAAGCTTTTAAAGAGTAATTCTTCATATCTACCCGGGCAGAAGAAAATGTTAAGATTTTCCTGAAGTCAAATAAAATGGAATATTTTAACTTATTCAAGCTGGGTTATTTTGTAACATAAAAAAGGCACCGTAGAGCGCCACCTTTCAAATTCAGTGACATAGAGACATAAATATCGTAATGTAACATGACAGAGTGGCTAAAAATACTGTTGCTACCTACTGTTTATTTTATTTTAGAAAAATAGAATTTATTTAAGAAATTAATTGCACTGTTTATTGATTTATTTTCATGTTTTCACATCGTATATTTACTAACAGACCTAGATAATGGCAATTTTTGAAAATAAATTTTGTGAAAATTATTTTTAAAACTTTTTAAATTCTACTAAAAAGAAAATTAATTGGAAAAAATATATATAAAAATAAATGTGTGACATTAAACTTTCTTACACCCCTCCCCCCCCCCTGGAGCTTGACGTACTTTAAGGATGGCCCCTAATGAGATATTGGCTTTTAAAGCAGATATCTTCTATATGATTCACTTCCCCATATAGCGCAG
This sequence comes from Ampullaceana balthica, assembly GCA_944989445.1. Lineage (NCBI taxonomy): Eukaryota > Metazoa > Mollusca > Gastropoda > Lymnaeidae > Ampullaceana > Ampullaceana balthica. Next base: position 17,269 of record CALYLW010002177.1, on the reverse strand, counting down.
CAAAGATGATAGGAAAAAAGAACGTAAAGGAAGAAATGTTAAGAAAAGTATAATATATCAACTCTAATTGAAACAATTTTATCAGAATACATGCATAGTGTTTAGAATTGTTAATTTTCATTAAACAAATATTATAATTGATATTCCTAACGGACTAACTATATTTAATATAGATATAATAAAGAAGCCTCATGTAAAAATAAACTTTTCATTTCATGTTAAATCCAATGTTGATGTCGTGAGTATAACAATTTCAGCTGCAGAAAGTTAATTCATTATTATAGTCATGGGAAGTAATAAAATGACTCGCCCGTCTTCCTTGAAACAGATAACAACAGAGAGAAACAGAAGTAAATGATAGGCGATGTCTTTCGAAACCTGACACCTCATAATGATCAAATTAATGAAGAATATTTTGTCTATATAGTCTGTAAAAGCAAGACAATTTTTTAAATAAAATCTATTTATTATATTAGACGTGCATTTACAATTATATCTCTTGGCAGCGCTGCACGATACAGCACTGATGTATTGTGTTTCGTAAGAAAAATTAGGTTGCAATATTAATATAAATATGTTTCAATTTAAATTATATTAAAAAGTAAGTAACAATTTTTAGAGACATTTTTAAGAAATCAGGGTTATCAAAATGTTTTTTATGCTTTTAAAAAGATGGATAAAAATACAGTTCTGACTTTAAAAAATCAGATTTTAATATTGTAGTTATAGACATCTAATCAAAACTATGAAATTAAAACATTCAATTTGATATAGATTAGAGTCAAATAGTATGTTGTGCGCTATGGTGCTAAATCGTAGTCTTTACAAGTGCATGTCACTTGAATTCCATCTTTAACATTAGAGAAACAATGTCAATGTATCACTAGCTAGCTTTCTTTTACACCTCGTTGCTTATAAAAAAAACTCTATTCACGACAAATTTAATTCATTAATTTGGAACCCGGGTTCCCAACCTGTGGGTCGCGAAGAGTTTTCTGGGGGTCGCACACTTGAACATTCGACCAAAAATATTAACTTTAATGCAATTTTGTACTGATTAATTAGTATTCGTACATATAAATACATTTAACACAAATGAATAGAGAAGTTATAAGATGATTAGTATACATAGCTATAAGTAAAGTCTGTTAATTTATTTTCAACAGTTTGCGCTCCAAAACATATGCACACGTGAATGTCACGTGTTCTTCAAAGTGTGCTTTGTGATTGGTCGCTCACTTTAATAGTTATCCTGATGCATACCAAGGGGTTTCAACATTGTTTTCCGTTCAAGTTGATGAATCAACAGTTGCTTGTCTACGTGAAATATATTCATTCAGATGATATCAAAGAAGAGTTCCTATTTTGTAGTGGACTTAAAATTACTACAAAGAGGGAAGATATTATGGAGAAGATAATATACATTCTTTTGAGACTGACAAATTCAAGTGGAAAAATATCTGTGAGGTAAGTACGGATGGTGCACGATCTATGCTTGGTTCAAATCAGGCTTTCAGCTAAAAGTAAAAGAACTTGCTCCCCAAGCAAGGGAAATCCACTGGATAATTCGCATGTATGTTCATTAACACCCTTGCAATTCTCCTGCAAGAGGTACTAAATTTTGCTGATAAAAAGTGTTAATCTCGTCAAAACTAAGGTTCTTAATACTCGTCTGTTTAAAGAACTTTGCAAAAGAATTGATTCTGATCACGCGGTTCTTCTTTTTTACATGGCAGTAGAAAGGTTGTCGAAATAAAATTTTATAAATCTTATCTTTGAATTAAAGATGAAATAGGTATTTTCTTTAAGGAGCATGGATGCATGACCCTTAGGTATATTATGACGACAAAGATTGGTTGAAAAGAGTAGCAAAAATAGCAGATATACATGTATTAGAACAGTGAAATAGGCTGCACCTGAAAATTCAAGGAAAGGAAACGGATATTATCGTACTTCTAGATACACTCAGGGAATTTTATTTCGGCTGCAAAACTGGTAAAAAAATTAAGCCTTGGAAACATTGCCGTGTTTAAGAAACTCTTCAGATGTAGCCATCATTCCAGGATGTAGCCATCATTCCCGGATGTAGCCATCATTCCCGGATGTAGCCATCATTCCCGGATGTAGCCATCATTCCTGGATGTAGCCATCATTCCCGGATGTAGCCATCATTCCCGGAGGTAGCCATCATTCCCGGATGTAGTCATCATTCCCGGATGTAGCCACCATTCCCGATGATTTACAAGATACATTCTTGGATTTGCGGAATGATTCCCCAGCACGTAAAGTGTTTAATGAAAAGTTGCTCACACAATTTTGTTGTGGAATGTGTCATCCATACCCAAATCAGACGATGATTGACCTTCGATCTTTAGTTCAATTGTATCTATATAAATCCGTGAGAGTTCATTTTCAACTCTTCCTTTTATTAATAACTAAAGATAGAAATAAATTAAATGTTGAGAATGACACAATGTTGGCTTTAACAAAAAAAAACTCACTCGAGAATTCGGAAGCTGGTTAAAGGCGTGCAAACACAACCATCTCATTAAATAAATTATTAAACATAATTTAAAATAAAGTTATACTTAAAACAACTATTTAAAAAGAAAAGCCTTACTATGAATACCTTTTTTCTTTGCACGGGAGTCGCTATTCTTCTTCTTCTACATATTCGTTTGGCCTGAGACTTAGTCTGTTAAGGCATTGGCTATAATCGGGTTAACCTGCTTTATCTGCTGAGTTGTGCCATATAACATTGTCTTTACGGCAACCTGTTTCATCTATGACCAGTGTCATGTAACATTGTCTTCACGTGGGACTCTTTTGCCTCCCTATCTCCCCGGGGTCGCGAGTCACATTGCTTGTATAAAAAGAGGTCGCCACCCGAAAAAGTTTGAAACTTCTGATTTAGAAGGTATCCAACATCCAGCCCACTAGCCAGCACGCTTGATTCTTAACTGGCTTCGTGGCACATTGTAATTCTCTTGCCCCTCTTAGTCGTATTAACGCTCAATCTCAGTAAACTGAAGTAATGGTAATATTTAAGAAAGAAGGCTAAATCATAAGTCAATTGTATTCAGTATCTATGCTATATGATTATACAGGAAGACAGATAAAACAAACACAAAGTACAACTGCAACGTCTAAAGACAGCTTCCTTCGATGCAATGCAAAATATAAAAAAAAACAAGTAATAAAAACTGGAATGAGTATTTACACGCAATTTCTAACAAAGAATTTCCGATTTTTTTTTATTCATGGGAAATTATTCTAGACTAGCAGACCCAACGTGCTTTGCAACGATCTCAGTAAAAAGGAATACATATAGATAAAAAAGGGAATTACATTAAGGGTCACCGGGTCTATCAGTTTAACATATGAAGTTAAAAATCTGTTCATTTCCATCAATTCTATAAACAAATATATTTATCTATATTTATCAATGTCGTGTAAAATTGAATGGGGAATACAATATTAAAAGTTAGTAAAAAACACATTTATGGCCCCCAGTCCCGAGGAAATGGAAGTTAGCAGTTCAGTGCCCTATAGTAATTTAATTTAGGCTCTTAAGTTTTTATATACCGAGTTTGATCAAAATCTAGTTATTTTCTTATTATCTAACACTTAAACTAATTTTTAAATAGCTGATATAATGAAAAAATACATTAAGGGTCCCCGGGCCCATTCTGTTCAAAATGTACATTTTGAAAGCCTGTTCATTTAAATTCAGTTTCCTCATGGATATATTTCTCAAGATAGTTAGAAACTGAGTGGGAAATAATTTCTTAGAGTATACAAAAAAAAAGACATTTGGGGCCCCTGGCCCTGAAGAATTGGACATTAGAAGTGCAGTGACATTTGTTATTTTAATATGGGCTACCAAGTTTTTATATACAAATTTTGGTTAAGATCCAATCATTTACTCAGTAGCTAACGCATAAACTAATTTTATATAGCTCATATAAGCAAAAAACGAAATTAAGGGCCCCAGGCCCAATTAGTGCAATATATCAAGTTCTAAACACCTATTTATTTCAATCAATTTTATAGTGGATATATTTATCTATATCTTTAATAATTGAATTGGGAATAAAATCTAAAACGTTTATGAAAAAAATACATTTTTGGCCCCCAGCCCCGAATAAATGGACATTAGGAAATAAGGGCCATATAGTATTTTAATATAGCCTATCAAGTTGTTATGTACCAAGTTTGGTCAAGATCCATTCATTTTCCGAGCAGCTAAGCCTTAAAATATTCTTTATATAGCTCATAGAAGATACAATTTATCATTATGAGCCCCCGGCGCCCCATGAGTGTTAAATTTTGAAAAAAAAGTAGCCTATTTCCATCCCGGGAGCGTACTCAAAAGTCTCCAAAAGTTTCATGGCGATCGGATGAATGGTTTAGTCAGCTATAACAGTCATGCATACATACATACATTGATTTTTACTAGGGCTGCGAAAATTAACGATTAATTTCTCGATAAATCGTTAAAATTTATTATCGATTAAAATTATTTTAATCGATAAATATTCTATTAAAATTAAAGAAAATATTTATAATATTTTTTATTTTTTTATTAATAACTAATTAATTATTAATAATTAATAATAATTTATATATTTTTGTACGTACAAACTTCTAATATTGCGTAATATTATATTTTATTTTATTACTTTATGTGGACCGGCAGATGTCAACTAAAAATGGCTGACAGCATCAGCGCAGTTAAATTTAAACATATAACAAGAAAGTTGAGCAAAAAAAAATTTAAGCTGACTGTGGATGGCAAAGTCGAAGATGGTGAAAACGTTTACTGTGTTCACTGCCATAAACAATTCTCTTTGAAATGATCAAATACATCGCTGACGTAGCACCTTTAGCACAAACATCCGATCAAGTATCAAAACATTGTCATAAAATTTATTTCAAAATATACTTAATTTTCAATGTCCGTGAGAAATGTTCAGTTTAATGACGTCATAAATTTCTAATTTTGGCTTTAGTTGAAATTATCGATTAATTAATCCATAATTTTTCAAAAGTTAACGATTAAATTTAAATTAATCTTCTTATCTTATCTGTTTACAGACGCTCCTTCTATACAGAAGATTATTGCGTCCTACGCTTATCTATGGTTTGTGTTTAGTCCTGCATTCGATAACAGCCGTAATTTTTATATATATATAGAACTAGAAAAATACCCGCACTTTGTAGCGGGAGTGTGCTGACCCTTTATCCAAGTATTAGTTGCTGGTTATTACAATTTTTATTTGCCAAGTTAAATTTCAGATTCATCTATTTAGTTAAAATCTTATGAGAAACAGATATATGCCATTTTACCGCGTGAGTTGTTTTCACTTAATGCAGTGCCTTTTAACATAAACTTACTATTTAAAAGATATGAGTTATTAAAAATGATTCTTACCGACCATAATAACTAAATTTACAATTTCATTCCCACTTGTACAAAATTAACATAACTTATAGGTTTTCCGAAAGAGCTCTACCACCCTCGTCACTCAAAAATTTAATATATAATTACGAAACTGCATCGTATCACAATTGTAAATTATATAATATTTGTAACCACGTCTATGAGATAAAGAACATGTGGCACTATCCCTTCAAAAGGCAAAAGCTAAGTGACTCATAGCGCAAATAAACAAAATTATAAATGTACTTTCTAAAATACTTTTTTTTAAAAAACTGGTCGTATTAAAATGATATAAAAAAATGTGCACACCCTATTTAGACAATATAGAAAGCTCGCCGCATAAAATAAAGTCTTGTTATAAAGTAAATGTACTGGAGCAAAATAACTCATCCTTTTGACGTATTCATAATTGCAGGAACAGGGGAAATAATATTTAACATTTTGTATGTCTCTATATTTTACGATTTATATTTACGGTTTATAAGCAAATGTGTATAATTTCTAAAAGGAATCTTTTTTTTTGTTCCCTATTTCGGATAAGGCATCATATTTTGTAAATTATATTCAATGCACACACACACCAGATTTTATATCTGAAAAATAAAATACATTAAAAAAAGATTCAACTGTCTGTTAATAAGAGCATCTTAAAAATGATTAAAAGGCAATTTTAGAAATGGCCTATGCTATTCTGAATACAAAGGAATGAACATAAAAACATATTCAATTCACAATTCATATTAATTAAGAGTTTTCAGGATCAATTCATTTAAATTTAGTCAAGTTTTGTTAATACGTTCGGTATCGAAAGTTTATAATGTATAGTGTATATAAAGCTTAAGTAAACTGTTTTAAAGTGTAAGTTTATTTGACATAGGCCATCACTTTCAACATAAAATAAACTCGCTACATCTATGGTTTTTAATTAAATGTCGAGTTATGAATTAAATTTTTAAAAATCCCAATTTTATTCATTGCATGTAAAATATTAATACAATGCATCGTGAAAATAATTGAAAATTAAAATAATTTAAACGCATATGTAATATATAAAGCTCAGTTGATATTTTTATGTTTGTTTGTTTGTATCCATTAAAAAAAGGTCACTGCTTTGTTGACATTTTTTCCAAAAGATCTCTGTCACTGTCGTCACTAAAAAAGCTCTTATATATTTACGACACTGCATCGTAACACAATTGTAATTAATACTATATTTGCAACAGCGTCTATGAGATAAAGATAATAAAGATAAATAAAGAAATTAGGCTATATTCCTAATTTTTAAAAAACCAAACAAAACAAATCAATTTTATGTTAAAAACGCATGTGAAACCATGACAATAATTGATTTTAAAAATGGCCTATGTTAATCCATCATCAAAGGAATGAACATAACATATTCAATTCGCAATACAAAATAATTAAGCGTTTTCAGGATCACTTTATTTAGTTTAATCTACTTATGTTAATAGGTCCGGTAGCCTAAGTTTAAATAGTATAAGTGTATAGGTTATGTAAAAGACAACAGCTTATGTAAAAGACAAACAAAATATAAATGTTATATTAATAGGACACAGCTAAATTTAAGATGCGTACACGAAAATGTGCGCACAGTAATCAGTCGATAAAAGATTTTAGAACGCGCACCGCTAAAAATGAAGCTTTGAAAAAAATACTGACACAATTATTAAATAAATAGGTTTTTATTAAATGTCGAGTTATGGAACAGAAAATAATTAAAACAAATTCGCAATTAAATTTAAACGTGTAAACAATTAAATCTAATGCATCGTGTGGCAGTTGTAATTAAATATGTTTACGTGTCTATCTAATATATAGAAAGTAACAGTAAAGAAAATGACAATTCTTTGAACTACACAGCTCAAATTATGAAGCGTACACGAAAATGTGCGCACCGTAATTAGACATTCATTATAATATTTTTTGAATGCGCACCGCTGAAAATAAAGTATTGGGGGAAAAAAACGTCACCAAAAGTAACTCGCTTTGAACGGCATTTGAACGTCCGCGTAAATTTGTTCAATACAGAAATGAGGTTAAATTTTTTATTCTTTGTCTCTGCATTTTCTGATTATTTAATTTACGGCATTCGGGCAAAAGGGACAATTACAAAAACTAACTTAAAACCACCTTTCAGGGTAAAAGGAACCGTCCTGCCAAATTTGGTCCCCGTCCGTCATTTGGTTTTTCCGTGATTGTCTAACAGAAAAGTCGAAAAGTGAAACATACAAACATACAAAGATACAAACACCAACTGAGCTTTATATATTAGATACATTAAAAGTCATTTCAAATCAGTAATTCTGAAAGTGAACAAAAAATGAGGTCATATCCCCTCACGCTACATCACACCAATAATGTGTCAATATAATGCGCACAACGCACCAAATTATTATTAGCATTCACAAAGCGGGAAAACCCCATTAACTATCATTTTAGATTACATTAAAAGTCATTTGAAATCAATATTTATAAAAGTTAAAAAAAACAATTGTTATCTTCAAATTGCTGCTAAAATTACTTGAGTCGAACGACTTGTTGATAACATAAACCAGTGAAATGAGCTTGTTGATGGCATAAACCAGTGAAATGAGCTTGTTGATGTCATAAACCAGTGAAATGAGCTTGTTGATGCCATAAACCAGTGAAATGAGCTTGCTGATGTCATAAAACAATGAAATGAACTTTTTGATGACATAAACCAGTGAAATGAGCTTGTTGATGCCATAAACCAGTGAAATGAGCTTGTTGATGTCATAAAACAATGAAATGAACTTTTTGATGACATAAACCAGTGAAATGTGCTTGTTGATGCCATAAACCAGTGAAATGAGCTTATTGATGTCATAAAACAATGAAATGAACTTTTTGATGACATAAAACAATGAAATGAACTTTTTGATGACATAAACCAGTGAAATGTGCTTGTTGATGCCATAAACCAGTGAAATGAACTTTTTGATGTCATAAAACAATGAAATAAACTTTTTGATGACATAAACCAGTGAAATGTGCTTGTTGATGCCATAAACCAGTGAAATGAGCTTGCTGATGTCATAAAACAATGAAATGAACTTTTTGATGACATAAAACAATGAAATGAACTTTTTGATGACATAAACCAGTGAAATGTGCTTGTTGATGTCATAAAACAATGAAATGAACTTTTTGATGACATAAAACAATGAAATGAACTTTTTGATGACATAAACCAGTGAAATGTGCTTGTTGATGCCATAAACCAGTGAAATGAACTTTTTGATGTCATAAAACAATGAAATAAACTTTTTGATGACATAAACCAGTGAAATGTGCTTGTTGATGCCATAAACCAGTGAAATGAGCTTGCTGATGTCATAAAACAATGAAATGAACTTTTTGATGACATAAAACAATGAAATGAACTTTTTGATGACATAAACCAGTGAAATGTGCTTATTGATGTCATAAAACAATGAAATGAACTTTTTGATGACATAAAACAATGAAATGAACTTTTTGATGACATAAACCAGTGAAATGTGCTTGTTGATGCCATAAACCAGTGAAATGAACTTTTTGATGTCATAAAACAATGAAATAAACTTTTTGATGACATAAACCAGTGAAATGTGCTTGTTGATGCCATAAACCAGTGAAATGAGCTTGCTGATGTCATAAAACAATGAAATGAACTTTTTGATGACATAAAACAATGAAATGAACTTTTTGATGACATAAACCAGTGAAATGTGCTTGTTGATGCCATAAACCAGTGAAATGAGCTTGTTGATGTCATAAAACAATGAAATAAACTTTTTGATGACATAAACCAGTGAAATGTGCTTGTTGATGCAATAAACCAGTGAAATGAGCTTGTTGATGTCATAAAACAATGAAATGAACTTGTTGATGATAAAAACCAGTGAAATGAACTTGTTTAAATAGGACTGGTTTATTTAGGATAGCCCCAGATAGCTGCCCAGCTCCAAATCGCTCGCCCAATGACACAATTGGGGGTCAAATTGTGGTTAATGGCCTGTTTTATGGAAAGATCGCTGCTGGCTGGGGAAATGGTAACACGGCAAGGGTGCTTTATGACAAAATGCCGCGACCGCGCAAGCGAGATACCTGGTGAAGGCTGCAATTCCCTACTTATGCAAATGCGGACTGCCCAACAGCTACTTGCATAGGAGAGAAAAAAACAGGGAACCCGTCTGCCGTCTATGTGTTATAGCCGAGGAGACAGTGGCACATCTGCTGACCGAATGCTCTGCGGCGATTGTGGACGCGGACGAGTCATGCAGCACACGCACTGTGGAGGAATATCTCCATGGCGATGTCCTTATGTTGAGGCTCGCCGTTGGTATTGTAGGCCGGGCTATAAGAGTCTAAGTGACTCAGCCGTCCAATGAGAATGTCATATAACTGGGAAAGCAATATCCGAACATTTCATTGACATTGTATCCCTATTTATAGGGATCGAGATCAAGTTACATTGCACTTGAATGAAATATAATGTCAGTACACGTTCTGCAGGAGGCCACCAAATCAGTCAAGTAAGCATATTTGTTAGAGTAAATAAATAAATCTTACAGTTCTTATAAATTCGAATTAATAACAATATTAAAATCTAATTCGTCATTAAAATTTTATGTTTCTATACACATGTTTATGTTACGTTCACAGAAGAATCTTAGTAACACAATTCTATAATATTAGAACTCATTGAAATATAAATTACATGTTAATTAAATTTTTTTAAAGGAAAAAAAAGTCACTTCATAAATCGTCCAAAGTAAGTTTGGTTAAAAAAATAAAATAATAATAATATTTACATTTCATTTTGAATACTTCAGCACCGGTGATTTCTGGTGCATCGCTAACGGGAACAATAATTTCCATTGTCATTTTGTTTAAACGTAGTATACCGCCCAGTTTATCTTTACTTTCTAAATATTATATCTAAATATAAACAACACAAGTACACAAACACACACACATAATTTAAGGTAAACAAACCAAAATACCTGAAGTTATCGATTACTATATGTATGTATATATTCTATTTTGTTTTTATGCTAATAACTAATTACTTCATTTTCTCACGATCACTTTATAACTAACCAGCCAGTTTTCTGTGTAACACATTAGATTTTAGTGAAATTATTTGTACATTCTCGTAGAAAAGGTATAGAGCTGTGTGGTAGTATTGTAATCATACAACATTGGACAGACGTTTGAGATCTTTCTGGGTAAAAATCAATGTTTCAACTTTGTATGTTTCAGTTAGGTGAGTACTGTTTCAGTTAGGTGAGTACTGTTTTCAGTTAGGTGAGAACTGTTTCAGTTAGGTGAGTACTGTTTCAGTTAGGTGAGTACTGTTTCAGTTAGGTGAGTACTGTTTCAGTTAGGTGAGTACTGTTTCAGTTAGGTGAGTACTGTTTCAGTTAGGTGAGTACTGTTTCAATTAGGTGAGTACTGTTTCAGTTAGGTGAGTACTGTTTCAGTTAGGTGAGTACTGTTTCAGTTAGGTGAGTAATGTTTCAGTTAGGTGAGTATTGTTTCAGTTAGGTGAGTACTGTTTCAGTTAGGTGAGTATTGTTTCAGTTAGGTGAGTACTGTTTCAGTTAGGTGAGTATTGTTTCAGTTAGGTGAGTATTGTTTCAGTTAGGTGAGTACTGTTTCAGTTAGGTGAGTACTGTTTCAGTTAGGTGAGTACTGTTTCAGTTAGGTGAGTACTGTTTCAGTTAGGTGAGTATGTTTCAGTTAGGTGAGTACTGTTTCAGTTAGGTGAGTATTGTTTCAGTTAGGTGAGTATTGTTTCAGTTAGGTGAGTACTGTTTCAGTTAGGTGAGTACTGTTTCAGTTAGGTGAGTACTGTTTCAGTTAGGTGAGTACTGTTTCAGTTAGGTGAGTACTGTTTCAGTTAGGTGAGTACTGTTTCAGTTAGGTGAGTACTGTTTCAGTTAGGTGAGTACTGTTTCAGTTAGGTGAGTACTGTTTCAGTTAGGTGAGTACTGTTTCAGTTAGGTGAGTACTGTTTCAGTTAGGTGAGTACTGTTTCAGTTAGGTGAGTACTGTTTCAGTTAGGTGAGTACTGTTTCAGTTAGGTGAGTACTGTTTCAGTTGGGTGAGTACTGCTTCAGTTAGGTGAGTACTGTTTCAGTTAGGTGAGTACTGTTTCAGTTAGGTGAGTACTGTTTCAGTTAGGTGAGTACTGTTTCAGTTAGGTGAGTACTGTTTCAGTTAGGTGAGTACTGTTTCAGTTAGGTGAGTACTGTTTCAGTTAGGTGAGTACTGTTTCAGTTAGGTGAGTACTGTTTCAGTTAGGTGAGTACTGTTTCAGTTAGGTGAGTACTGTTTCAGTTAGGTGAGTACTGTTTCAGTTAGGTGCGTACTATTTTAGTAAGGTGAGTACTGTTTCATTTAGGTGCGTACTGTTTCAGTTAGGTGAGTACTGTTTCAGTTAGGTGCGTACTGTTTCAGTTAGGTGAGTACTGTTTCAGTTACGGGAGTACTGTTTCAGTTAGGTGAGTACTGTTTCAGTTAGGTAAGTAATATTTCAGTTAAGTGAGTACTGTTTCAGTTAAGTGAGTACTGTTTTCAGTTCTGTGAGTACTGTTTCAGTTAGGTGAGTACTGTTTGCAGTTAGGTGAGTACTGTTTCAGTTAGTTGAGTACTGTTTCAGTTAGGTGAGTACTGTTTGCAGTTAGGTGAGTACTGTTTGCAGTTAGGTGAGTACTGTTTCAGTTAGGTGAGTACTGTTTCAGTTAGGTGAGTACTGTTGCAGTTAGGTGAGTACTGTTTCAGTTAGGTGAGTACTGTTTCAGTTAGGTGAGTACTGTTTCAGTTAGGTGAGTACTGTTTCAGTTAGATGAGTACGAATGTTCAATTCAAGCCAACATATTTTAATAATTTTGAAAAATCAACTTTATTACCTGTTTCTTTTATTTAAATATTTTGTTGATCTCACATGATCATTCAATGACATGTTAGCAGGTTGTGACTAACATAAAAATATCATTTTAGAAACTTTATATTTGGGAAGTAATTAATGTTTAAGTTTGATAATTTCTCAAGACTACCATTTATAAGAAATCTGTTTAAATGACTCAAGACTCCTGATAGAGTGTTTTATCATTTGTTATACACAAAAGTCAAGGAGAAAATCATTTTGTTTTTTTTAAGCTCTGGTTATGAATATACTTTAAAAATATTAAACAAACTATTGTATTTAACAGAAAATTTTGTACATTTCAAATTGAATTCCATAATGTCTTGTTGTATAGAGTAAGAAACTTTTCTTAATTTCAATTATTTTTATAAAAATATACATTATTTACTTTATTTTTTTAATCTTTATTAAATACTAAATGTTTTCTTAGTATATAGTGTTAGTCCTCTCGAATTCGTAATAATCACAAATTGGACAAAATAGATATCAAAAGTGACGATCTCAAATATAATATACGTCACTATAAGGTTTAACTGAAATTTAATGAATAAGTAAAAAAAAACAAAAATTATAAAAAATATGCTACATAACGGAAATAAAAAAAGAGAAACCATTTTATTAAAGACTTATATTGTCATATCGGAAGTGCATTGAAACCGTATTTCCTTTCAGCACCGCACCATAAAACACTGTACTGACGTGTTTAATATTAAGCTGTATTTGCAAAATCTGAGTTAGCGCTTTTAATGTCATTTTTTGTAAGGGAGACAATTCAACAATTTAAAATAAAATATTTTGCTATTAAATTTTAATATTTGTCAGGAAATATTTATTTATTAAAAATCATCACTTACAATTATTTACAACATGTTAATTAGCAAGGAAAGGTTTTTTTTCTTCAATAACATATTGATTTAAAATTAAATTGCATTAACTATTATAAATAATATATTAGTCCAAGTCACTGGATGTGGAACGCTGTGTAATCATGTATCTCGGTTCACTATAGTTACAAAAATCATATGGTCATTAACACTGTAAAATAAATATTATAAATTATATGACATCATTGTTTGATCTTATATTTTAATAAAGTTGTGCACCAGGCGGTGCGCAAAATAATTTTAAATTAAAGTAAAAAAAAATATATATGACGTCATTGTTTTAGCTCATATTTTAATTTTGCAAAAGGGAACAACGTAAAAAGAGGATTTGATGATGGTTAATTATAAAATTGCGCATTTCAGAAAGTTTAATATTTCGTATTTATCAAACAAGGATAAGATAGTTAGGCTTTTATAAAAAGTAGGCGCCACTGCGCCGCAGCACAATCTAGTATGTTTATATTGACTGTCATATGTTTGCTTGAACTTGTTACGTATTGCTGTATGTGATTTAGAGTCTGGCCATTACATTTGTAAGAGGCTTGCCTCTCCACTTCGATCTCTGTTATAGGGATACAATTTAAATACATTTATTTTTTAATTCCTCTACCTGACAACTAATATTAAGACAAGCATTACTTAGACCAGTGAAAGAGTCTATAGCATAATAGTGTCATTTTTATCAAATTCAATTTGATCAGTAAACTTATAACATCTGGTTTAGTCAAAACTATTGTATAAAGTGAAAAGCAAGTCAACTTTGCTAGGTCCAACTTATTAAAAGCCTAAAAAGTTTAAAAATCCTATCGTCAAAGCGAAAAAAAAATAGTTAAAAAATAATTTCCTCGAAATGCCTAGTTTTAACTTAAGTATTTTAAAACTAAGTTCTTCAATAGGGATTGGCTCATGGAACCAGGTGAGACGAGCCGATGGTGTTTTTTATTTTATTTAAAATCTACCCCCCCCCCTTTTATTCCTTTCTACACTCCTATCGCCACCATGTTAAAAAAGCACCTAGTCTAAATTTTTTAAAAGTACATTTTAGTTGTTTAAAGATATTTACTGTAATAACAAAAAATATATGAAAGTTTTTTTGTTTTTTTAAAAATTGGTTTAAAATAATTTGGGCTTGAATAAAAATTTTAAAGTTAAAGTTTTGGTTTGTAATTATTTGGTGAATTAATAACTGTTACCACCCGCCGACAGGTGATGACGCGCCTGGCTGAAAACATTTAATGACCTCATGGCCATTCCCTTGTGTTTCTTGTGTAGACCAACCAGAAAAACTGATTTTAGTAAGACGTACAAAGTTATCAGTATGTAAAATTTATCAATTAAAAAGTTACTACCGCTGCCAATGTTCCCTTTAGTCTGCGTGGTTGCGCGGCCACGCAGTTCTCTGGCCGACGCCGTGCAGATGTTTAGAATAACTGCGCAGCTAATTGTATAGTATTACACAAACAATGGAATACTGTGCAACTTTGCTCACGATTTTTTTTTACTTTGCAGTTGCACACGAACCAAAGAACTTTAGAGGGAACATTGACAGCCGCATAGCGGACATTAACATTCCAGCTGCTGGGCCCTATGACCTGACTGAACGTTACGTCATTGTTGTTGACATTTTGTTTGAACGTTTAGTTAACTGTAGTTTTAGTTTATGAGTATGGCTCTTAAAGCCAACACCTCGCAGAAAGAAATCCCCAATCCGCATGATGCTATAGGGACAGAACAAATCGATGCGAATTGGCTCCATATTCGAGACACTATTTACAACACCTCTCTTGCCGTCCTCGGGAGGAAGGAAAGAAAAAATGCAGATTGGTTTGAGGCCCACTGGGTTACAATGAATCCCGTGACGGAGACCAAAAGAAAAGCTCTACTGGCCTACAAAGCTTCCCCAGGACCTGACACCCTGAAATGTCTCAGAAATGCCAGAAACACAGCCCGGAAGACTGCACGTTTTTGCGCTAACACTTATTGGGTGGAATTATGCAAAAGCATTCAATCTGCTGCTGATCAGGGAGATATTAAACAAATGTACGAAGGCATAAAAAAGGCCACTAGGGCCCACAACTTCAAAGTCAGCTCCAATCAAGACAAAATCAGGTGAGATGATCACAGAACGAGACAAGCAGATGCGGCGCTGGACTGAGCACTATCTAGAACTCTATGCGACACAGAATGTAGTATCTGACTCTGCCATAGAAAGAATACCAGATCTACCAGTTCTAGATCAGCTTGATGCTCCACCGTCAATAGAGGAGCTTGGTAGGGCTATCGATCATCTGAGAAATGGGAAGGCCCCAGGCAACGATGGCATTCCTGCAGAAGTCCTTAAGCACGGCCAGCCAGCACTACTGAAGCCTCTGCACGAACTCATATGCGATTGCTGGGAACGCGGTCACATCCCACAGGACATGCGTGACGCCAAAATAGTCACGCTTTATAAGAACAAAGGAGATCGCAGCGATTGCAATAACTATCGTGGTATCTCCTTACTGAGTATTGTGGGAAAGGCTTTTGCCAGAGTGATCCTTGCACGCCTGCAAATTCTGGCGCATAATGTCTACCCAGAATCACAATGCGGTTTTCGGGCTGGCCGGTCAACAATGGACATGATCTTCTCACTCCGTCAGCTACAAGAGAAATGTCGGGAGCAACAGAAAGCCCTCTTCGTTGCCTTCATAGATCTAACAAAGGCATTTGACCTGGTCAGCCGCGAGGGTCTGCTACGTATATTGGAAAAAATAGGATGCCCGCCGCGGCTTCTCTCCATCATCGAGTCCTTCCACACCAATATGCACAGCACAGTGCTCTTCGATGGTGCCACCTCAGAACCCTTCCCAGTTTGTAGCGGAGTCAAACAGGGCTGTGTACTGGCTCCAACACTCTTCGGTATCTTTTTCTCGATGCTACTGCGTCATGCATTCGAGGACTGTTTCGAGGGTGTAAACATCCATACCAGGGCGGATGGAAATCTGTACAACATCAGCCGTCTCCGTGCAAAGAGAAAAGTGGAAAATGTTTTAATTAGAGAGTTGCTCTTCGCGGATGACGCAGCCCTTACCTCACATTCAGAGATAGGTCTCCAACTTTTGGTCGACAAGTTCTCAGAGGCATGCAAGGATTTTGGTCTAACGATAAGCCTCAAAAAGACCAACATTATGAGACAAGGAACAGACTGCTTCCCAGCAATCTCCATTGAGGGAAACACCTTGGATGTCGTCGATGATTTTACCTACCTTGGCAGTAACATCACAAGCACACTCTCCCTGGAAAAGGAAATTGAAACCAGAATCGGCAAGGCTTCATCATTAATGGCTAGGCTGAATCAAAGAGTGTGGAACAATGCACAGCTCACTGCTAGGACGAAAATCACTGTGTACCAGGCCTGCGTGCTCAGCACACTCCTCTATGGCAGCGAGTGCTGGACGACCTATGCCAAACAAACAAAGCAACTCAACAGCTTCCACTTACGATGCTTGCGCAGGATTCTGCACATCAAGTGGCAGGACAAGATAACGAATGTCGAGGTACTCAGAAGGAGTCATATGCTGAGCATGCACTCAATCCTGAGTGAGAGGCGCCTGCGGTGGCTGGGACATGTCCGCAGGATGAACTCGGAGCGCATTCCAAGAGCCCTGCTTTACGGTGAGCTGGCAACTGGTATGCGGAAGAGAGGACGCCCCTGCTTGCGCTTCAAGGATGTCTGCAAGAAAGACATGAGTCTGGCGCAGATAGACCATAAAACGTGGGAAACCATTGCTGAGGAGCGCACCTCCTGGCGGGCTAAAGTACGCGAGGGCATCCAAGTCGCGGAAGCTTCCCTTACAGTCAAGAGCGAGGAGAAAAGGGCCAGGAGAAAGGGGAAGGGGGGTAGAGGAGCAGGAGGAAACGCCATCATCCCATGAGGATGGACGGATGCCATAGAGATAGAGAGATGGCGAATGCATTTACAGCAGGAATAAAAGTTTGTAGAGC
>CALYLW010002176.1:0-64064 GCA_944989445.1 Ampullaceana balthica | reverse complement strand
TGCTCATCGTTAAATAAAACTTAATTATGTGTTTTTTGGATTTAAAAAATTTAAATATTTATAAACAACAATATTCTTTTAATAAACTGGTTGATTTATTTTATAATAAAAAGTTTCAATGAAATTATGTAATAATTGTTTGTTTAAATACCAACAATTTTCTATGCAACATTATGTATATGAAGAGCTCAAGGGAAGGTACGGCTGCATTGTGTGTATTAGTAATTTAGTTATCCCCTGTATCTGATAGAGGATAAAAAATAGAATGCGCTGAATTAACTTTTATGAACAAATTATGTCTCTGAACCTATTACAAATTCAAATCTATTTAGTTAATTTATAAGAAATATGTATAATTTTGAACTTTAAAAATAGAATATATCAAAACTACAAAAATGTGATAGTCGATATGTTTCAAAATTCCTTACTTTCTTCAACTTCAAGGTCAACAACTGTATTAAATAAAGCCTGATAATAATACTTTTATTTGTTTGAAAAGAAATGCACAATTAAAATTGTTTGTTGAAAATGAAGTAATTTCTCAGTAAATCTGTTCAGAATTATTATTGCCAGATTGTTTTTTTATCACTATGATTATAATTATTTTACCACTTTTGTTGATGTTAAATTCGTTAATTTTTGTTTATTATAACGATGTTTTATTCTATCTTATTCTAAGTATTTTAACAAACTTTAAAGGAGTAAAAATATATGAGCAGAAAAGCAGAGGCGTCACTTAGATTAGTGTCACCCAATGCGGTAGCTCATATTGTCGCCCCTCACGATTTACCCCAGAGAAGTAATATGTGTTTGTCAGTGCCATATATAGGGAACATACAGAATTAAACATTATTTTCATCGCTTTTTATGGTGTCACCGATCAGGAATATGTTTATAAAAAGAGTAGTAAAAAAATACGACAAAAATGTTGTTCAATATCGATCAAAAGATTTGGCGACAAGCAAGGGCGGGCGGCCGCAGACACCACGAGTTAATATAAAGGATTTAATTTAAAAAAACGCAAAAAAAAACAAGTTTTTGACTATAAATCCTTTATGTACGAGAAGTAACTAAAAGAATGTTCATTATAATACGCAAGACCATCCAAAATTAAAAAATTGCAGTTGTGTCGTAAAACATGTTTAATATAATGCGCACCGATCAGGAATATGTTTATAAAAAGAGTTGTCATAAAATACGCACCTTATTGCGCGACAGAAAGGTTGTTCAATATGATACGCACCGCGACGCTCTATCTCAAAAAATAGCATGATACATAGGAATAAATAAAATAATCTAAAAAAATCAATAATTTAATAACGGTACATGCGATCGATCTGAAATTTTGATATATTGTTTTTATTATCGGTACCAAGCTGCCTGCTAAGTATCAGCTCGCTAGCTTACGAGCAAGTGGTGTAAAAATCGATAAAAAGTTATGGCGACAAGCAAGGGCGGGCGGCCGCAAGGGCGGGCGGCCGCAGACACCACGAGTTAATATAAAGGATTTTAAAAAAAGGAAACAGTAATTATATTATTGTACATCCTATATTACTTTAGTCATAAGCAGAGATACACGTTTTCAATATTGTATTAAGGTTTAACAATTCATTTACATGGTATCCCTTGTTTAAGGGAGCGAGGTGAAGTGGCATGCCACTTGCGTTAAATAGAATGGCTTCCTGCGGGTTACCTATCAGTACATAACATACCCTCTTCAATTGTTAGAAAAGTGATTATATTAAATTAAATACATAAATTTCATAGTCTTAATAACTTGATAAGAATACGATTAAATAATACAAATGGTTGTTTTAAATTTTAGGTCTACAAAAATTAATTTTTAAGTTACTGTCAAAGACACATTTAAGCAACACAAATAATAATAATTAGTTTCATTGAATTTGAAATCATAAGTTTACAAACGTTTGTCTTTTTATTTAAAATAAAAAATAAATTCAATCATAAATCTACACAGCCGCTGTGAATGAAATATTATTTTTATATAATACGTCAGAAATGGTTTTTTGTGGTTCAGCGCTTGCGGGAATTCCAATTTCAATGCACATCTAATATGTTAATACAATGCTCTTTAATATAAAGGGCTGTTCCTGTTATTTGGAAACCTGAAGGTTGTGTTATTTTTCAGCCATGTCATTGGAAAACAAGTAATATAAACTCGAAAGAGTATTAAAATACGATTTCCAAAAAAGACTTTCCGACTTTTTTTATTCAAGGGAAATCATTATAGATTACTTTAAAAGTAATTAAATAATCAGTAATTCTGAAACTAAAAGAAACGATTGCTATCTACAAATTGCTGCTAAATTGACAGGGGTCGAATGAAAATATTTTTTTTTCCAAAATGTCAACTCCAACATTGGTCTAAATATTATTCGCTATCGTTTGGCGTTTGTTTCAACCCGATAGATGTTATGGTTGGCGAGAAATTGAAAAAATACCGATATTTTCGGATTTTTTTGATTTTCCAGGAAATCCAGTAAAATTTTTCTGTATCTTTTTGGCCGTTGCACATCCTTGGGACCTCCTTAGCATATTTGCAAAGACCCAAACCCTCTATCTGGTATGGTTCAGGAGGAATTTCATGTGTAAGTTCGAACAGTGCACATACATTTCAAATGTATAAACACAATTCCCAATGGAAATTTCGTAAACAATTGTATTATATTTCTAAATGTAAATATCATGTATAACGAAATCAAATTAACGATGTAGGTGGTCAGTGTGGAAAGCCTGGATGTGGGGAAGAGGTAGGTGGTCAGTGATGGATGCCTGGATGTGGGGAAGAGGTAGGTGGTCAGTGATGGATGCCTGGATGTGGGGAAGAGGTAGGTGGTCAGTGATGGATGCCTGGATGTGGGGAAGAGGTAGGTGGTCAGTGATGGATGCCTGGATGTGGGGAAGAGGTAGGTGGTCAGTGATGGATGCCTGGATGTGGGGAAGAGGTAGGTGGTCAGTGTGGAATGCCTGGATGTGGGGAAGAGGTAGGTGGTCAGTGTGGAATGCCTGGATGTGGGGAAGAGGTAGGTGGTCAGTGTGGATGCCTGGATGTGGGGAAGAGGTAGGTGGTCAGTGTGGAATGCCTGGATGTGGGGAAGAGGTAGGTGGTCAGTGATGGATGCCTGGATGTGGGGAAGAGGTAGGTGGTCAGTGTGGAATGCCTGGATGTGGGGAAGAGGTAGGTGGTCAGTGATGGATGCCTGGATGTGGGGAAGAGGTAGGTGGTCAGTGTGGAATGCCTGGATGTGGGGAAGAGGTAGGTGGTCAGTGATGGAATGCCTGGATGTGGGGAAGAGGTAGGTGGTCAGTGATGGATGCCTGGATGTGGGGAAGAGGTAGGTGGTCAGTGTGGAATGCCTGGATGTGGGGAAGAGGTAGGTGGTCAGTGTGGAATGCCTGGATGTGGGGAAGAGGTAGGTGGTCAGTGTGGAATGCCTGGATGTGGGGAAGAGGTAGGTGGTCAGTGATGGATGCCTGGATGTGGGGAAGAGGTAGGTGGTCAGTGTGGAATGCCTGGATGTGGGGAAGAGGTAGGTGGTCAGTGTGGAATGCCTGGATGTGGGGAAGAGGTAGGTGGTCAGTGATGGAATGCCTGGATGTGGGGAAGAGGTAGGTGGTCAGTGTGGAATGCCTGGATGTGGGGAAGAGGTAGGTGGTCAGTGTGGAATGCCTGGATGTGGGGAAGAGGTAGGTGGTCAGTGTGGAATGCCTGGATGTGGGGAAGAGGTAGGTGGTCAGTGATGGAATGCCTGGATGTGGGGAAGAGGTAGGTGGTCAGTGTGGAATGCCTGGATGTGGGGAAGAGGTAGGTGGTCAGTGATGGAATGCCTGGATGTGGGGAAGAGGTAGGTGGTCAGTGTGGAATGCCTGGATGTGGGGAAGAGGTAGGTGGTCAGTGTGGAATGCCTGGATGTGGGGAAGAGGTAGGTGGTCAGTGTGGAATGCCTGGATGTGGGGAAGAGGTAGGTGGTCATGTGGATGCCTGATGTGGGAAGAGTAGTGGCAATGATGGATGCCTGTAGCGGATTTGTTATTTAGGGACATCTAGGTCCGCCCTCAGCCACCGATATAAACCAGCGTCGTCAAATCCTCGGCTTGTTAATGTTAACACGAGGTACAACCCTGGACGATTGAAGTATTCAATAACACTTTATTTATTTGACACAACTTTAATTATCTCATCTCGACATATCCGAACATATCATTGAACATATAGTTTACACATTTCCAAATACATTCACATGTTTCAAAATCCAAGCACGATCCAGTCAGTCCTCTCAATTCATATTCAGCTCAGCTCTCTTGTGTTACCCCACACACCACTATATAGCCCGTCACTTCATGAATTTATGTAAAAAATAATAACTAACCGTAAAAAACACGTTTTATTACTATAAATCCCTTATATATGAGAATCGATGGTACTATGTTGTCAGGGGTGCAAGAATTTGCTGCCGCTAAGACATATATGGTGCGTTGATATCAAATTCTACTTATCAAAGATTTTACTTGTTTTCATATAAGGATACAAAACTTCAACTAAATAAATCTTAAATATGATATAACGATTACGCCATTTGTAAAGTGTACACAATAAATATTTAGTGATGTATGAAATTAACTCTGCAATAAGGTTAAGTTGATAATGAAAAGTATTAACTTA
This sequence comes from Ampullaceana balthica, assembly GCA_944989445.1. Classification (NCBI taxonomy): domain Eukaryota; kingdom Metazoa; phylum Mollusca; class Gastropoda; family Lymnaeidae; genus Ampullaceana; species Ampullaceana balthica. Next base: position 59,380 of record CALYLW010002176.1, on the reverse strand, counting down.
TAACACAGAATAAACACATATTATTAACTTTATCATTAAATAAGGAATATACTTTTCAAATGAAAAAAAACACACTCCTTTTAGCAATCTTAAATCTAAATCTATTTACATTTTGAACAGTAAGCTCTAATTATCAAATGGTTAATTCAAAATTACTAGTATTTAATAGATTTATCAATATTATCTATTTCATTATGCGTCATAAAGAAGTGTTCTCTATTTTAACAATATTTCATGTTTAATTGCACTGAAAATTGTAAAATTTAAATATTCATAGACAAAAATTTAAAAACAATAAATAAAACAGTCAGAAAAGAATATTTTATGTTCCAAGATCAGATACTTTGAGAATTGTGTTTCTTAGGTTAGAAAGTAATTTTTTGTCATCTCATTTTTCATATCAGTTAAACCAAAGTAATATTAATAAACTCATTTACAATATTAATAATTATTTTTTTAGGCCAGATTGGATAATGTTACAACCAGTCTTATTTTAGACGTTGACCCAATGACCAGCAGCAGTTCCAGTAGGGTCAATCATTACGTTCGAATGTCGAAATGCTCCCAGCCCATGTGACGTAAATAGTTCAGTAAACAAAATTCAGGTGTTGACGAGTGAACAGAATGTCACCTACACAGTTGCAACCCATTTGTCAACACACACAGCTCACAATTTTACATTTTCTTATTTAGTTTGTGGAGGATCAGCACAGTCCTTTAGCTGTCTACTGAATATTATAGGTAAATATACATCAGTAAAAATAACCTTGTCTTCTGGTGAGGGAAGATAAATAGGGCACATAAATTATTGTAAATATACATCAGTAAAAATAACCTTGTCTTCTGGTGAGGGAAGATAAATAGGGCACAGAAATTTGATTGTAAAATATACATCAGTAAAAATGTAACATTTTATTTTTTTGTGAGGGAAGATATATAGGGCACAGAAATTTAGAAAGTGGTGCCAGATTATTAGCACGAATTGAAATGATAAATATAAAATCTTTAAATATTTTGTCTCTCTTTTGCATAAAGTCTTAAAAGAGAAAGTAGAAATAATAAAATTGCTCAGATTGTTTGCATGCTTTTTATATTGATGATTTTTGTTGTTTTAATAAGTTAGTGTAAGTGTAGAATAGTTTAGGAATTTAAATCTGTCATATCATGAGAACATTAGAGACATTACATTTTTGTTGTTTTAATAAGTTAGTGTAAGTGTAGAATAGTTTAGGAATTTAAATCTGTCATATCATTACTTTTTTGTTGTTTTAATAAGTTAGGGTAAGTGTAGAATAGTTTAGGAATTTAAATCTGTCATATCATGAGAACATTAGAGACATTACATTTTTGTTGTTTTAATAAGTTAGTGTAAGTGTAGAATAGTTTAGGAATTTAAATCTGTCATATCATGAGAACATTAGAGACATTACATTTTTGTTGTTTTAATAAGTTAGTGTAAGTGTAGAATAGTTTAGGAATTTAAATCTGTTATATCATGAGAACATTAGAGACATTACATTTTTGTTGTTTTAATAAGTTAGTGTAAGTGTAGAATAGTTTAGGAATTTAAATCTGTTATATCATGAGAACATTAGAGACATTACATTTTTGTTGTTTTAATAAGTTAGTGTAAGTGTAGAATAGTTTAGGAATTTAAATCTGTTATATCATGAGAACATTAGAGACATTACATTTTTGTTGTTTTAATAAGTTAGTGTAAGTGTAGAATAGTTTAGGAATTTAAATCTGTTATATCATGAGAACATTAGAGACATTACATTTTTGTTGTTTTAATAAGTTAGGGTAAGTGTAGAATAGTTTAGGAATTTAAATCTGTCATATCATGAGAACATTAGAGACATTACATTTTTGTTGTTTTAATAAGTTAGTGTAAGTGTAGAATAGTTCAGGAATTTAAATCTGTCATATCATGCCATGAGAACATTAGAGACATTACATTTTTGTTGTTTTAATAAGTTAGTGTAAGTGTAGAATAGTTTAGGAATTTAAATCTGTTATATCATGAGAACATTAGAGACATTACATTTTTGTTGTTTTAATAAGTTAGTGTAAGTGTAGAATAGTTTAGGAATTTAAATCTGTCATATCATGCCATGAGAACATTAGAGACATTACATTTTTGTTGTTTTAATAAGTTAGTGTAAGTGTAGAATAGTTTAGGAATTTAAATCTGTCATATCATGAAAACATTAGAGACATTACAGTTTTTGTTGTTTTAATAAGTTAGTGTAAGTGTAGAATAGTTTAGGAATTTAAATCTGTCATATCATGCCATGAGAACATTAGAGACATTACATTTTTGTTGTTTTAATAAGTTAGTGTAAGTGTAGAATAGTTTAGGAATTTAAATCTGTTATATCATGAGAACATTAGAGACATTACATTTTTGTTGTTTTAATAAGTTAGGGTAAGTGTAGAATAGTTTAGGAATTTAAATCTGTCATATCATGAGAACATTAGAGACATTACATTTTTGTTGTTTTAATAAGTTAGTGTAAGTGTAGAATAGTTTAGGAATTTAAATCTGTTATATCATGAGAACATTAGAGACATTACATTTTTGTTGTTTTAATAAGTTAGGGTAAGTGTAGAATAGTTTAGGAATTTAAATCTGTTATATCATGAGAACATTAGAGACATTACATTTTTGTTGTTTTAATAAGTTAGGGTAAGTGTAGAATAGTTTAGGAATTTAAATCTGTCATATCATGAGAACATTAGAGACATTACATTTTTGTTGTTTTAATAAGTTAGGGTAAGTGTAGAATAGTTTAGGAATTTAAATCTGTTATATCATGAGAACATTAGAGACATTACATTTTTGTTGTTTTAATAAGTTAGTGTAAGTGTAGAATAGTTTAGGAATTTAAATCTGTCATATCATGAGAACATTAGAGACATTACATTTTTGTTGTTTTAATAAGTTAGTGTAAGTGTAGAATAGTTTAGGAATTTAAATCTGTCATATCATGCATGAGAACATTAGAGACATTACATTTTTGTTGTTTTAATAAGTTAGTGTAAGTGTAGAATAGTTTAGGAATTTAAATCTGTTATATCATGAGAACATTAGAGACATTACATTTTTGTTGTTTTAATAAGTTAGTGTAAGTGTAGAATAGTTTAGGAATTTAAATCTGTCATATATGCATGAGAACATTAGAGACATTACATTTTTGTTGTTTTAATAAGTTAGTGTAAGTGTAGAATAGTTTAGGAATTTAAATCTGTCATATCATGAGAACATTAGAGACATTACATTTTTGTTGTTTTAATAAGTTAGTGTAAGTGTAGAATAGTTTAGGAATTTAAATCTGTCATATCATGCCATGAGAACATTAGAGACATTACATTTTTGTTGTTTTAATAAGTTAGTGTAAGTGTAGAATAGTTTAGGAATTTAAATCTGTTATATCATGAGAACATTAGAGACATTACATTTTTGTTGTTTTAATAAGTTAGGGTAAGTGTAGAATAGTTTAGGAATTTAAATCTGTCATATCATGAGAACATTAGAGACATTACATTTTTGTTGTTTTAATAAGTTAGTGTAAGTGTAGAATAGTTTAGGAATTTAAATCTGTTATATCATGAGAACATTAGAGACATTACATTTTTGTTGTTTTAATAAGTTAGGGTAAGTGTAGAATAGTTTAGGAATTTAAATCTGTCATATCATGAGAACATTAGAGACATTACATTTTTGTTGTTTTAATAAGTTAGTGTAAGTGTAGAATAGTTTAGGAATTTAAATCTGTTATATCATGAGAACATTAGAGACATTACATTTTTGTTGTTTTAATAAGTTAGTGTAAGTGTAGAATAGTTTAGGAATTTAAATCTGTCATATCATGCATGAGAACATTAGAGACATTACATTTTTGTTGTTTTAATAAGTTAGTGTAAGTGTAGAATAGTTTAGGAATTTAAATCTGTCATATCATGAGAACATTAGAGACATTACATTTTTGTTGTTTTAATAAGTTAGTGTAAGTGTAGAATAGTTTAGGAATTTAAATCTGTTATATCATGAGAACATTAGAGACATTACATTTTTGTTGTTTTAATAAGTTAGGGTAAGTGTAGAATAGTTTAGGAATTTAAATCTGTCATATCATCATGAGAACATTAGAGACATTACATTTTTGTTGTTTTAATAAGTTAGTGTAAGTGTAGAATAGTTTAGGAATTTAAATCTGTCATATCATGCATGAGAACATTAGAGACATTACATTTTTGTTGTTTTAATAAGTTAGTGTAAGTGTAGAATAGTTTAGGAATTTAAATCTGTCATATCATGAGAACATTAGAGACATTACATTTTTGTTGTTTTAATAAGTTAGTGTAAGTGTAGAATAGTTTAGGAATTTAAATCTGTCATATCATGAGAACATTAGAGACATTACATTTTTGTTGTTTTAATAAGTTAGTGTAAGTGTAGAATAGTTTAGGAATTTAAATCTGTCATATCATCATGAGAACATTAGAGACATTACATTTTTGTTGTTTTAATAAGTTAGTGTAAGTGTAGAATAGTTTAGGAATTTAAATCTGTCATATCATGAGAACATTAGAGACATTACATTTTTGTTGTTTTAATAAGTTAGTGTAAGTGTAGAATAGTTTAGGAATTTAAATCTGTCATATCATGAGAACATTAGAGACATTACATTTTTGTTGTTTTAATAAGTTAGTGTAAGTGTAGAATAGTTTAGGAATTTAAATCTGTCATATCATGAGAACATTAGAGACATTACATTTTTGTTGTTTTAATAAGTTAGTGTAAGTGTAGAATAGTTTAGGAATTTAAATCTGTCATATCATGAGAACATTAGAGACATTACATTTTTGTTGTTTTAATAAGTTAGGGTAAGTGTAGAATAGTTTAGGAATTTAAATCTGTCATATCATGCATGAGAACATTAGAGACATTACATTTTTGTTGTTTTAATAAGTTAGTGTAAGTGTAGAATAGTTTAGGAATTTAAATCTGTCATATCATCATGAGAACATTAGAGACATTACATTTTTGTTGTTTTAATAAGTTAGTGTAAGTGTAGAATAGTTTAGGAATTTAAATCTGTCTATATCATGAGAACATTAGAGACATTACATTTTTGTTGTTTTAATAAGTTAGTGTAAGTGTAGAATAGTTTAGGAATTTAAATCTGTCATATCATGAGAACATTAGAGACATTACATTTTTGTTGTTTTAATAAGTTAGGGTAAGTGTAGAATAGTTTAGGAATTTAAATCTGTCATATCATGAGAACATTAGAGACATTACATTTTTGTTGTTTTAATAAGTTAGTGTAAGTGTAGAATAGTTTAGGAATTTAAATCTGTCATATCATGAGAACATTAGAGACATTACATTTTTGTTGTTTTAATAAGTTAGTGTAAGTGTAGAATAGTTTAGGAATTTAAATCTGTCATATCATGCATGAGAACATTAGAGACATTACATTTTTGTTGTTTTAATAAGTTAGTGTAAGTGTAGAATAGTTTAGGAATTTAAATCTGTCATATCATGAGAACATTAGAGACATTACATTTTTGTTGTTTTAATAAGTTAGTGTAAGTGTAGAATAGTTTAGGAATTTAAATCTGTCATATCATGAGAACATTAGAGACATTACATTTTTGTTGTTTTAATAAGTTAGTGTAAGTGTAGAATAGTTTAGGAATTTAAATCTGTCATATCATGAGAACATTAGAGACATTACATTTTTGTTGTTTTAATAAGTTAGTGTAAGTGTAGAATAGTTTAGGAATTTAAATCTGTCATATCATCATGAGAACATTAGAGACATTACATTTTTGTTGTTTTAATAAGTTAGGGTAAGTGTAGAATAGTTTAGGAATTTAAATCTGTCATATCATGAGAACATTAGAGACATTACATTTTTGTTGTTTTAATAAGTTAGTGTAAGTGTAGAATAGTTTAGGAATTTAAATCTGTCATATCATGAGAACATTAGAGACATTACATTTTTGTTGTTTTAATAAGTTAGTGTAAGTGTAGAATAGTTTAGGAATTTAAATCTGTCATATCATGCATGAGAACATTAGAGACATTACATTTTTGTTGTTTTAATAAGTTAGTGTAAGTGTAGAATAGTTTAGGAATTTAAATCTGTCATATCATGCATGAGAACATTAGAGACATTACATTTTTGTTGTTTTAATAAGTTAGGGTAAGTGTAGAATAGTTTAGGAATTTAAATCTGTCATATCATGAGAACATTAGAGACATTACATTTTTGTTGTTTTAATAAGTTAGGGTAAGTGTAGAATAGTTTAGGAATTTAAATCTGTCATATCATGCATGAGAACATTAGAGACATTACATTTTTGTTGTTTTAATAAGTTAGTGTAAGTGTAGAATAGTTTAGGAATTTAAATCTGTCATATCATGAGAACATTAGAGACATTACATTTTTGTTGTTTTAATAAGTTAGGGTAAGTGTAGAATAGTTTAGGAATTTAAATCTGTCATATCATGCCATGAGAACATTAGAGACATTACATTTTTGTTGTTTTAATAAGTTAGGGTAAGTGTAGAATAGTTTAGGAATTTAAATCTGTTATATCATGAGAACATTAGAGACATTACATTTTTGTTGTTTTAATAAGTTAGTGTAAGTGTAGAATAGTTTAGGAATTTAAATCTGTCATATCATGCCATGAGAACATTAGAGACATTACATTTTTGTTGTTTTAATAAGTTAGGGTAAGTGTAGAATAGTTTAGGAATTTAAATCTGTATATCATGCCATGAGAACATTAGAGACATTACATTTTTGTTGTTTTAATAAGTTAGGGTAAGTGTAGAATAGTTTAGGAATTTAAATCTGTCATATCATGCCATGAGAACATTAGAGACATTACATTTTTGTTGTTTTAATAAGTTAGTGTAAGTGTAGAATAGTTTAGGAATTTAAATCTGTCATATCATGAGAACATTAGAGACATTACATTTTTGTTGTTTTAATAAGTTAGGGTAAGTGTAGAATAGTTTAGGAATTTAAATCTGTCATATCATGAGAACATTAGAGACATTACATTTTTGTTGTTTTAATAAGTTAGGGTAAGTGTAGAATAGTTTAGGAATTTAAATCTGTCATATCATGCCATGAGAACATTAGAGACATTACATTTTTGTTGTTTTAATAAGTTAGGGTAAGTGTAGAATAGTTTAGGAATTTAAATCTGTTATATCATGAGAACATTAGAGACATTACATTTTTGTTGTTTTAATAAGTTAGTGTAAGTGTAGAATAGTTTAGGAATTTAAATCTGTCATATCATGAGAACATTAGAGACATTACATTTTTGTTGTTTTAATAAGTTAGTGTAAGTGTAGAATAGTTTAGGAATTTAAATCTGTCATATCATGCCATGAGAACATTAGAGACATTACATTTTTGTTGTTTTAATAAGTTAGGGTAAGTGTAGAATAGTTTAGGAATTTAAATCTGTCATATCATGCCATGAGAACATTAGAGACATTACATTTTTGTTGTTTTAATAAGTTAGTGTAAGTGTAGAATAGTTTAGGAATTTAAATCTGTCATATCATGAGAACATTAGAGACATTACATTTTTGTTGTTTTAATAAGTTAGGGTAAGTGTAGAATAGTTTAGGAATTTAAATCTGTCATATCATGAGAACATTAGAGACATTACATTTTTGTTGTTTTAATAAGTTAGGGTAAGTGTAGAATAGTTTAGGAATTTAAATCTGTCATATCATGCCATGAGAACATTAGAGACATTACATTTTTGTTGTTTTAATAAGTTAGTGTAAGTGTAGAATAGTTTAGGAATTTAAATCTGTCATATCATGAGAACATTAGAGACATTACATTTTTGTTGTTTTAATAAGTTAGGGTAAGTGTAGAATAGTTTAGGAATTTAAATCTGTCATATCATGAGAACATTAGAGACATTACATTTTTGTTGTTTTAATAAGTTAGGGTAAGTGTAGAATAGTTTAGGAATTTAAATCTGTCATATCATGCCATGAGAACATTAGAGACATTACATTTTTGTTGTTTTAATAAGTTAGTGTAAGTGTAGAATAGTTTAGGAATTTAAATCTGTCATATCATGAGAACATTAGAGACATGACTTTTTGTTGTTTTAATAAGTTAGGGTAAGTGTAGAATAGTTTAGGAATTTAAATCTGTCATATCATCATGAGAACATTAGAGACGTTAATTTTGTGTGTGGCTACCTTACTGTTATTATCTACCCGTCATCCTCTTGACAAATTTATGTTTTCAATATTTACAATTCGACATTATGAAATAATACTACTTGTAGTTATATTTATTAAACATGACTAATCCAAATAAACAATTCACATGTTCTTATTCCTTAGATAGCAATTTAAAAAAAAAGCTAATTGATTTATGTTAAAAGCTATGAAATCACATTTTTTTTTAGTTTTCAAGGCAGCTACGGACAATACTGAGGTAACAAAGACAATTGTTTTATCGAGACGAAAGTGCATTATTGTGCCGCACCGCACATGACCAGTTTCAACTGAGCAAATATAGGCATTAACTTAATAATATGTCATTTGATTTTTTAACTATTAAAAGTCAATAAATGTGCTTATCTAAAAGTGATTAACCTTCACAGTAATCATTTTTCCGAAAATCGTTTGAGAACTGATTGCTTTAAATAACTTAAACAAACAAATGTTAAAGGACTTTAGCTGTATGCGAAATATCATTATAAATATAATAAATTTTGATATTATAAAAAGACCAACATTTTAGATGACATAATGCTATATAATAAAAGGCTAAGTTCTGTCCCGTAATCCATAGCGATTGGTCTCTAAAACACACATGACTCCTACAGCCAATCATATCAAGTTTACGCGGACGTTCAAAACGAGTTATTTTTGGTGCAGTATTTCTTCCAAGACTTTATTTTGAGTTATGCGCGTTGGGATTTATAGTCAAAAGCACTGTTTTTACGAGTTATTTATTTTAACTATATTGAATAGTATTTTTGACGTGATGCACATGTATGCCGGTCGAGACGGCAGTTGAAGGGGAGTCATAACATGCCACCTAACGGTGGCGGAACGTCCTTGGACGGGCTTGGTTGCTCGTAATAAAATAAAATAAATAAATTGTATATTTAAATAATTTCCACTGATTAGTTATCATTATGTTTAATTCAATGTCGTTAATATCAAGTTGTAAAAAGTCAGAGTTATGTCATACTACTTGTGAAATGAACGCTTTTCGTTAAGCGATCGTGTATATAGTTTTGGAAGCAACTACCGCTATGTTATCGTAGCTACTTTTGAAGCGAAACCTCTGCTACTCATATCAAGCAAGAAACAATTACTGACTACTGTGTGGCTTTGATAGTGTTATTTGAATTGCTTTGTAAAACGATTTCATCGTGAAAAGTCTTTGTTTACAGCGTATGTAAACAATCGGAACAATCTTCACCAAAGAGAGGTAATGTACAAGTTTCCCATAACCTTTTCTATATTTGTAACTGTCTTCTATAGCACATCTGTAAGTAAACATTAAATATGCGATTTTTAAAAAAATGTTTATTATTTACATACATGACATATGTTACACTATAAAAAAAATTGGTTGATTTATTTTTTTATAAAAGATTATTAATGATAGTGTGTAATAATTGTTTGATTACATATACAAGTCATGTGTGAGCATTAATCTTCTGTATATAAGGAGTGTCATTAAGAGATAAGGTATAACAACATTTTTATATACAATACTATGTAATATTTATAGCAAAAGTTAATAAATTATAATTTAAAGCGATAAGAACACGTACACTACTATGAATTTATGTAAGATTTTATCGCCCTCTAAAATTAATACTTTCAGGGATCTAAAATAACTTAATGTATAGTAAATACACAATAATCCCTTTAATTTCAGAGAAATGTTCATTGTGTTGGAGAAGATGCTGAGACGAAAATCAAAACTGGTTGCTGTGCTGAAAGTTGAAACACAAAGTGTAGGTTGTGCGTTTTTTTATTTAAGTAATTAATGACATGTTAAGTTTCCATAAATAAATAGTAATTTATTAATTTTATATATTGTATATTGTTAAACCAAATACTTTTATATATTGTATATTGTTAAACCAAATACTTTTGAACCCCATAAAGAAAATATTAGATACTCAATAAAAGTTTAACAGAGGTGATGACATCCACTTCTAATACAGAATAAACTGGTTGAAACACGTGACATACTAGGCCAAAGCAGAATAAAGCAAAGTAACATTTATACCATGTATGTATTCACTACTAACTCAAGGCTTTTATTGGAATCAACAGTTGCTCTTCTGTAAGAGTTTGAGACCCACTAAATTTGGTGTCACCCAGTGTGAAAGGTCATAGTGTCACCTCTCACGATTTACCACATAGACCCAATCCAAGTTTTGTCAGTGCAATATAAAGGGAAATAAAGAATTTAATATTTTTGTGTTACAACTTTTTATGGTGTCACCCGATGCTGTCCGCACCCCTTAGTGACGCTTACGGTTTATTGACTATGACAAGATGTTTGTTCAGATGGACATTAGATACGAATTTCTTAAATTAATTTCAACAACAAAACTAAGTGTCATTAGATTCTTGTCTAAAAACTTTACAATATACTTACAGCACAAGACGATGCTGATTTTACATCACAAGACGATGTTGAATTTATTCAGAATCAACAGAAATGTGATGCAAGGAAAAGTTATTTTAAACTAAATAACATCTTTATAAATATTGAAACGTCTAGTAAAAGAATTGTTTTTCTACAAATAAATAATAACTTTACAAATAATTATGTATTAAAATCAAGATAGTAAATTTAAAAATTAATTTGAGTAACACAACTCTATTTCACAATTCTAAAATATGAGTTTCAATGTTATAATGAAAATTAATACACATTTTCTAAATCAAATGCAAGTCCCTTTTTCCAGCTGTAATGTACAAATAATTTAATTTTACTGTATGTCTTAAAATCTTCCTGATGTCATCTTAATTAATATAGCTATTCTTTAAATCATAGAGAGTCTTCTCTAATCCCCTTGAGGTTCTCCTGACAGCAATACTACATGTTCTTATTGCCACTTTAGGTGCTCGTGTTCGGTGTTGGCGGCTTGGTAGCGAAGTCAATAGTGCGTCGCCTCACAACCTGAGGGGCGTGGGATCAAGCCCACGTTAAAGCCACAATAAAAATGTTTATGAATGACTATCGCTTAAAAAGTCACTCCGCTGGCCTGGAGAGGAGATGAGCACCGCTAAGGTCTACCAAGCCACGAGAAAGTTTTAATAGAACCCCCTACTACCACGAGATTATGGGATTTAAAAAAAAAGGTGTTCGTGTGAATGGTGTGTTTTATCACGTGTATTCTTGTAAGATTTTATCTTATAGGTTTTTAAAAACAATAGAGTAATATTTAGCGTGTAAGCTTATGTGCAAATGAGTGAAATCTCATACTATTCTACACCTTAAATTACTTTAGCAATAAACAGTGATATAAGTTTTCAAAATTAAACTAAGGTTTAACTATTCATTTACATTGTATCCCTTATTGTAGGGAACGAAATCAAGTGGCATGCCACTTTGATAAAATAGATTGGCTTTCTGTCAAAAGCATTGAGTTCAATACTTCTGTTGCTTAAATTGTTAGAAAAGCATATGTTTTAAAGTAAAAGCATGCATTTCATAGTTTTCATAATTTGATATTAATACGATTTAATGATACAATTTGTTATTCCAATTGTATATGTACATATATTATTATGTTACATTCAAAGAAACATTTAATCAACACAAAAATCCTAATTAGTCTCATTGAATAGTAAATTATAAGTTTATAAACTTTTCTTTTGGTAAAAAGGTAGATCGAATATGTAATTTGCCCATTCTGTTTTATCAAATGTATTTTATTTTATTATACGTCAGTGATGGTTCTTGGTGGTGCATAGTTTGCGGGAAATGCATTTTTAAGGCATATCTTATATGTTAATACAATGTTATTTTCAAAATGTAGGGCTGTTAACTATAAATTTAAATTTAATCTTTAATATACTTAATACAGTGAATAATAATTATTCTATTTAATGCTTTGTAACTGAGACTAATTCTATACATGTATATTTGTTACTGAGACTAATTCTATATATGGCTATTTATTACTGAGACTAATTCTATACATGTCTATTTGTTACTGAGACTAATTATATACATGTCTATTTGTTACTGAGACTAATTCTATACATGTCTATTTGTACTGAGACTAATTCTATACATGTCTATTTGTTACTGAGACTAATTCTATACATGTATATTTGTTACTGAGACTAATTCTATACATGTCTATTTGTTACTGAGACTAATTCTATACATGTCTATTTGTTACTGAGACTAATTCTATACATGTATATTTGTTACTGAGACTAATTCTATATATGGCTATTTATTACTGAGACTAATTCTATACATGTCTATTTGTTACTGAGACTAATTCTATACATGTCTATTTGTTACTGAGATTAATTCCATACATGTCTATTTGTTACTGAGACTAATTCTATACATGTATATTTGTTACTGAGATTAATTCTATGCATGTCTAATTGTTACTGAGACTAATTATATACATATCTATTTTTTACAGCTGAGTACCATTAGGAGTGACATTAAAGTTTAAACTTGAGTATGTTGCCGTTATTTGTCATGAGGAATTGACAGCACGACCTACCGTACTGGCAGACTTGAAGAAGGTTTTTGTTGTAAGTCCAGAGGAATTTAAAGCATGACTTAACACACTGGCAAACATGGGGGGGGGGTCTTTTTTGTAACAAAAAAAACATACTAATTAGTTTCATTGAATTGTAAATTAAAAGTTCAACGACTTTTCTTTAGTAAAATAGATTGATCCACTGATTAATCTTCCCCGCTAGGTTTATTAAATACGAGCAACAAAGCCAGTCCAAGGACGTTCCGCCACCGTTCGGTGGCATGTTGTAGTAACTACCCCCCCCCCAACAGCCGTCTTGACTGGCATACATTTCCATCACCTCAAAAATACTTTTCATTATACTTAAATAACTCATAAAAACATATATTTTTTTACTATACATCTCAACGCGCATAACTCAAAATAAAGTCTTGGAAGAAATACTGCACCAAAAATAACTGGTTTTGAAAGTCCGCGTAAAGATGTTCAACATGATTGGCTGTAGGAGTCATATGTGTTTGAGGGACCAATCGCTATAGATGACCGGACAGAACGGACAGAAAAATGCCTTTTATTATATAGGATTTTCTTTATGTAATACGTCAGTAATGGTTCTTTGTGGAGCGCATTTAACGGGAAATCCAGTTTTAATGCATATATCTAATATATCAATAGATTGTTCATTGAAAAAGTTTTGTTGTTGTTTTTGGAAAGTTGTGATATTTTTTTTTAAGCCATGCAATTGAAATAGTATTTGCATTATATTGCTATATTTGAATAGCATATATAAATAATAAAGCAAAATGTGTATTAAAGAACACTGCTAAACATTTTTAAAGATACTTATATAAAAAACAAACAAAAAAAAACAAAGAAACATTTGAATAATTAATGCAAGGTAAGACATAGCATAAAACAAAGAAACATTTGAATAATTAATGCAAGGTAAGACATGGCATAAAACAAAGAAACATTTGAATAATTAATACAAGTTAAGACATGACATAAAACAAAGAAACATTTGAATAATTAATACAAGACAAGACATGACATAAAACAAAGAAACATTTGAATAATTAATACAAGGTAAGACATGGCATAAAACAAAGAAATATTTGAATAATTAATGCAAGGTAAGACATGACATAAACACAAAGAAACATTTGAATAATTAATGCAATATAAGACATGGCATAAAACAAAGAAATAGATACTTACTTCACAAATCAAAGTACATGTGTGTGTGTGTATTGTGTACGTGCGTTTGTGTATGTGTGTGTGTGTATTGTGTACGTGTGTTTGTGTATGTGTTTGTGTGTAAAACACAGCATGTGGGCATCGTCATATTGTTTTTTTTATTAACTATCATTGCAAACATGGTTTATCGATAGTTATGTGTGAACTCGTTATTTTTTATGTTTTAGAGAAATTTTATAACTTTGTAAACACTTTCATATAAAATTATTCTCTCATAAAAACTAAATTTTGTATTGTAGTGCTCATATTTTTAAAAACTCATTGCTTTTGTCTTGGATTAACAAACCATTTTCGAAATTGTTTTCTCCTAAAGTACATTTAAGACTTAAAACTTTATTGGTTATAATAATATCATTAAAAAACACGTCAAAGTTTTACCAGCAATCTCATCTTTTATAGTTTAAACACGTCAAAGTTTTACCAGCAATCTCATCTTTTATAGTTTAAACACGTCAAAGTTTTACCGGCAATCTCCACTTTGATATATTAAATAGGTCAAAGTTGTCTACACAGTAAACATTCTTGGGGAGTTTGCAAAGTTTTCCACCTCTTTATTATCGTTTTGAATTCCTTTGGCAATGACCAAATTGTCGTTGTCTTGTAGTAATGGTACTTCTTTACGCCGTTATCTGATGCTCTGTATATGTTGATGATGATGGCCGTCAAGTGGAACGTCCGCTCGGCTCTAGTACAGATATATTTGAAATACAAATAGGACACGGTAGTCAAGTGGCACGTCCGCTCGGCTGTAGTACATATATATTTGAAATACAAATAGGACACGGTAGTCAAGTGGCACGTCCGCTCGGCTGTAGTACAGATAGTGATGGATTACAATCTACGTGAATTCAATGATTTATTTCCGAGGCCAAGCGTGTCCCTGAGTCTACCTAGTACTGAATGGGTACTTATCATGAGTTATGTTGGCTGGGAATTGTGTGGAGCCCTTATAGCCATGGCCTGTGAACTCTGCCTCACTTATCATGAGTTATGTTGGCTGGGAATTGTGTGGGGCCCTTATAGCCGTGGTCTGTGAACTCTGCCTCACTTATCATAAGTTATGTTGGCTGGGAATTGTGTGGAGCCCTTATAGCCATGGCCTGTGAACTCTGCCTCACTTATCATGAGTTATGTTGGCTGGGAATTGTGTGGAGTCCTTAAAGCAGTGACCTGTGAACTCTACCTCACTTATCATGAGTTATGTTGGCTGGGAATTGCGTGGAGCCCTTATAGCCGTGGTCCTGTGAACTCTGCGTCGCTTGGCAACAGACCGATATGGTGTATGGAAGCAATAAATAAATTACTTTTCTTAATAATTTTAAAGCGCTTCGAAACCATGTTCACCAACCGCCAGTCGTCGCCATTGAACATTTTGTTTGTAATACCTAACAAGATACATCACTAAATTTATGATCTATACAGACGCTCCTTCTATACAGAAGATTATTGAGTAAATGGTAATGCATCAACATACATAATTTGCAATGTATGTCACGTCCCGTCTGTCCTGTCCGTGATGCTACTAGAAGGCTACTATTTTAGAAGGCAGCGCACCAAATTACTGCACCAAAAATAAGTCTTTTCGAACGTTCCACATAAAATTGTGCAATATTGAAAATAAATGAATAAAATAAAAATAAATTTAAAAGATGAAAGTTCTGTATTGCATTATTATTAATTCTTTTTATATTTTTTCAAAATAAATAGATTTAAGCTGAAATGTATTTATTTTGAAAATTTCCTTCATTTTTAAACAAATACTATAAACATATCATGCAATAAGGAACATAATTTTCTAATAAAATATGCGCTTTTAAGCAATCGTAAATATAAATTTATTTACATTTTGAATTGTAAGCTCTACTTATCAAATGGTTAATTCAAAATTACTAGTATTGGATATTTTTATCAATATTTATCTATTTCATTATTCATTTGAAAGAATTGGTTTCCATTTTAACAGTATTTCATCTTTTAATGCACTAAAAATTGTTATATTTAATATTTACTTTAAAAAATTAAAAAAATAAATAAAACAGTCAGAAAAGAATATTTTATGTTCCTAGATCAGGTAGTTTTAGAGCTATTTTCCATAGTTAAGGCTAGAAAGTAAATTTTGTCATTTCATTTTTCAAATCAGAAATAACAAACTTACATTAATAAACTAATTTACAATATGAATATTTTTGTTCGACCAGATTTGGATAACGTGACAACCAGTCTGACAATAGATGATGACCCATTGAGCTCTCCAGCAACAGATCCACTAGGGTCAATTATTATGTTCCAAAGTCTAAATGCTCCCAGCCCATGCGACGTAAAGATTTCAGTAAAAAAAAACAGTCATGTGATGAAGAGTGAACCACATGCCACGTACAAAGTGACAACCCATTTGTAAACACACTCAGCTCACAATTTTACATTTTCTTATTTAGTTTGTAGAGTATCAGCACAGTCCTTTAGCTGTCTACAGAAAAGTATAGGTAAATATAAATCAGTAATAAAAAAAAACCCATAAAAAAACATTTTTTACTATAAATCCGTTATGTAAGAGACATAACTAAAAGAATGTTCATTATAATACGCAGCGCAAGACTATCCAAAAATACAAAATTGCATTTATGTCATAAAACATGTTTTATATAATGCGCACCGATCAGGAATATGTTTATAAAAAGTGTTGTCAATAAAATATGCACCATATTGCGCGACAGGAAAGGTCGTTCAATATAATACGCACCGCGACACTCTATCCCAAAAATTTAACATGATACATAGAGATAAATAAAATAATCTAAAAATTCAATAATTTAATTACAGTACAAGCTATCGATCTAAAATTTTATTACATCGTTTTATCATCGGCACGAAACTGCTTGCAAAATTTCAGCTCACTAGCTGACGAGGAAGTTGGTTAAAAATTGATCCAGAGTTTTGGCGAAAAGCAAACAATCAAGCAGACACCACGAGTTAATATAAAGGATTTCAAAATAACCTTGTATTCTGGTGAGGGAAGATAAATAGGGCACAGAAATTCAGAAAGTGGTGCGAGATTATTTGTACGAATTGAAATGATGAATATAAAATCTTTAAATATTTTTTATCTCTTTTGCATAAAGTCTTAAAAGCGAAAGTAGAAATAATAATATTGCTCAGATTTTTTGCACGCTTTTTATATTGATGAATTAAAAAAAATAAAAGGTAATGCAAGTGTAGAATAGTTCATGAATTTAAATCTGCCTTATAATGCCAAAAGAGCATTAGAGACATTTATTTTGTGTGTGGCTACCTTACTGTTACTATCTACCGTCATCCTTTTTACACATTTATTTTTTCAATATTTACCACTACCCTTTATGAAATAATACAAAGAAAAACGACCCGTGGCGTAGCATACGCCGCAGCTTTGCTCATCATAGTTAGTGCAAAGAACGGTGTAGGGGGTTGGGATTAGAGTACGGACATCAAACAGCAGCACGAAGTAATGAAAAAATAGCGAATAAACGTGGAGACATGCGCACTGATGTTGTTGTTACCACCCCCTCCTTTATTACTACCATTCATTAAATATAAACTGTGATTAAACGACACTAGTGAGGGTTGTTGTTGTTTGTTTGTTTTTTGGCAAGGCGATTATCGAATATGTAACTCCGATTTTAAACCGATTATCGTTTTATAGCTGACTTCATGGAAATTAGGGTGTACCGAATTTTGCCTGTGGCTCCGGCAAATCCGGAATCGGCCATATTTACTAATACGGCTCTGCCAGAAATATGCTTCATATACGGGCCAAATCCGGCTCTCTGGCTTGCGATAAATTATATATTAATTATAGCTGCGTCGTGGCAAATCTGGAATCCATAATTTTTCAAATCCGGCTTCTGCTCCGGCCCGATTGCACTTCATAAATCCAGCGGAATCAAATAGTCGATTATCGGTTTTGGAAATTTAAAACAAACTGATTGTCGCTTTAAAGATCCGATTATCGTTTAACAACCTTAGTCATGTTGGAAAAATGGGGGCAACAAAGGGCAGAAAAACATTTTCTTTAAAAGTTAAAAAAAAACAAAACAATTTGTTCCTGCTGGGTCCAAGAATTTCCGCGTGCAAGTCGGACGTGATGAACACTATACTATATAACGAATCATATGTTATTCTGTGAAGGGAAAACGAGACTGAACGGCGAGTGAGTGCAAGAAGCTTTGTTGCCAAACATCTCCTCCATTATTGTTCTAAATTTTCATCCCACCACGCTTGCCATCTGTGATTTTTCAACACCAGCGAATGTCAATTGTCATGCTTATTTGCAAATGGTCGTTTAGGAGAAATATATATATACTAGAAGCCCAGCGGCGTAGCATATGCCGCAGACTTGCTCATGGAGAGTTCTTTTACCCCTTTAATGCACACAAAGTATTTTATAACAGGGTTGTTTTTTGATGTTATAATTAACCATCATCAAATCCTCTTTTTAAATCCCTTATATTAACTTCACCGGCGTCTCTCTCTCTCTCTCTCTCTCTCTCTCTCTCTCTCTCTCTCTCTGTCGTCATCTCATGGGTGGGCGGAAAAACAAAAGTCGAAAATGACCCATTTTCCCGTGATCCGATCGAACTGAAATTTGGCACACAGACCCGTCTAACCTAACAATGCATCGTATCAAAATTTCAGATCGATCAAACGTACCGTAATTAAATTAATGCATTTTTAGTTTATCCTTATATGAGGTATGTAATTCAAATTCACGGTTTGTTATTGTTTTTTTCCACGTGAGTTTGAGTTGACGCTTAGACGTCGACCGTCGTGCCGACACCCCCTCACGACCCATCCCCCGTTAAAAGACAGGGGACATCACTCGGTGTCAGTCCGTAAATATTTGTGGCGTTGAAACATAATCAATACTTTTAATTATGACTAAAATATAAGGGATTTATAGTAGAAAACTTTGTTTTTACTGGTTTGTTTTTTTACTAGTCTTATATTAGCCTGCTTTGTAAGTTTAATCGGAACCGTCCGTCCAACCGTCCAACTATTCGTTTATAATTTTTTCACGTGCCTATTTCACGCGTTGACGCCGACCGTCACTGTTCACACCCCCTACCGTCCCTGCGCCCAGGGGAGATAAACCCCAGGGGAGATAATTCTGTTTCAGTCTGTAAATGTCGCGTTTGAACATAATCACTACTTTTAGTTATGTCTCTTATATAAGGTATTTATAGTCAAAAGGTAAGCTGGCTTTGTACTTACTGTAAAATGCGTAGACTAAAAAGTAGAAAATTAGTGCATTTTTAATATAAGACTAGTTTTTAAAAAGTGTTTTTAAGTTTAATTATTAAATCCCTTATATTAACTTCACCGCCGTCTCATCGTTCGTTCGTTCATTCGTTCATCAACCGCGTAGTAATAAGAGTCGAAAATGACCCACTTCCAGTGAAGACATCGAGCTGAAATTTAATACACGGACCCGTCTCACCTAACAATGCAAAGTATCAAAATTTCAGATTGATAGAACGTACCGTAATTAAATTAATGCATTTTTAGTTTATGTATATAAACTATATGTAGCGGTTTTAAAGCCAGGGGATATAATTTCGGTTTTAGTCTGTAAATGTTTGTCACTCAAAAATGACCCACTTGCAATAAAGACATCGAGCTAAAATTTGGCACAACAACCCGACTCACCTAACAATGTATTATATTAAAATTTCAGATCGATCGAATGTTTCGTAATGAAATTAATGCATTTTTTTTATCTATATAAATTATTATAAACTATATGTATCGGCAGGGGAGATAATTTCGGTTTCAGTCTGTAAATGTTTGTCACTTTTCACCTTAATTAAATTAATGCATTTTTAGTTTATCTATATAAACTATATGTAGTGGTCGCTATCGTTTACATTTTACGGGTCACTTGACTTCAGGTGACAAGACCTTTCCCCACAGCATAATCAATACTTTTAGTTATGTCTCATATATAAGGAATTTATAGTCAAAAATTGTGTTTTTTACGGGGATGTTTGATTACATTGTTCCCTTTTTACAAAATTAAAATATCAGCGAAAACAATGACGTCATATACTTTATTTTTACTGCGCATATTTAATGTGCACACATTTTGATTCATTGGTGCAGTAATTTGGTGCGCTGCTTTCTAAAATTAGTATAGTATCTGTTACACATGCAGTTTCTTCTTGCCTCGCAGGGTCCGACCGCGAAGAGAATTACATATACAAATATATAGATTGTAGTTATATTTATAAAACATGACTAATCCAAATAAACAATGCATATTTTCTTATTACTCAGATTGCAACTAAAAAATCCCAGCGAATTCATTTATGTAAAAAGTTAAGAACTCGCAATTTTTAATGTTTTAAGGCGGCTAAGGACAATACTGATGTAACAAATTAAACATCTACGGACAATATTGACGTAACAAATTAAATACTTTTATCGAGACAGAGGTGCATTTGTGCAGCACCGGAAATCACCAATTTCAACTGTGCAAATAAGCCACAAGTTTGGTGTCACCCAGTGCGGCAGCTCATCGCGTAACCTCTCACGATTTACCCCATAGACCTAATCCGAGTTTGACAGTGCCATATAAAGGGAAATACATGATTTAACATTTTTGTGTCACCACATTTTATGGTGTCACCCGATGCTGTCCACACCCCTTAGTGACGGTTTACTGACTATGACAAGATGTTTGTTCCGTAGGACATTAGATAAGTTTTTATTAAACTAATTTTAACAACATAACTAAAAATCATTAGATTCTTGTCTAAAAACTTTACAATATATTTACACCACAAGTTAATGTAGATTTCTTACATTTTTAACAGATCAACAGACATTTTATATAAAGATTAGTTATTTTGAACTAGATAACATTTGTAAATATTAAAAGTTTGTGTTAATTGTGTTTCTACAAATAAATAGTAAGTTTAACAAATAATTATGTAATGCAATCTTTATAGTAAAATGCATACATAAATATGAGCAAAATAACACTATTTTAAATTTTAAAAATCAGTTTCAATTTTATTATGAAAACTAGGGGACAGCCGGGTATCCGGAATGCCGGATATCCGTATCGGATATCGCAATTTTAACCACTATCTGAATTCAGCAAACATTTATTGCAGATCCAGATAGTACCCGCATATTAATGAAGTAAAGAATTTATGAATTTCCAAATTAAATTAAAATTAATAAGTTTAAAAAGAAATATATAAAAAGTAAAAAACAATAACCAGAAATCAGTACATTAAACAAGAATGGATGGTGAGAGAGAGCATTCAGAACAGCGGGGAAGATAAATGATTATAAGCATTCTCGCTTGTCGCCGAGCGAAACTTGGGATGTAATTGTTCTTGAAAAAGAATTTGGTTATGACAAACACTTAATTTTTCATCACTTAAAAATTGAAGAAACAATCTACAACCTTAAAGGGTAACAAGTACTGTTGAGTACTATGTTCAACTTACTAGTAACTACTAATTAGTAACTATTTTATTTACTCATGTCATTAATTTATGCTCATTGTTATAGCTGATATATTAATATTATGTTTTAACAAATATTAATTTTATGTTTAAAATAAAATAAATCTAGTTTAATTTTTAATTATTAGATTTAAACTATAACCTTTATAGTTAAATAGGAGCCTTGGAAACTGGGACAGGCTGAGTGTTGGCTTTCGCATTTAACTTCTTTGTCATTGACTAGTACGCTTACGGTAGCCAATTATTCAATACTTTCAATTCAGTATTTACATTTAAACCTTTTTACTTATAAATAATATAATAGTCCAAGTCACTCACAGGCTGGAAGGATGTGGAACGCTATGGCGTCATTTTTTGAGCTTATATTTTAATACAAGGCGTGCATCGAAAGGCGCGCAAAAAGGTGTTCAAAATAATTATAAATTAAAGACGCGCTGTAAAAAAATATATATTATATGACATCAATTGTTAGAAAAAATGATAAGTTACTTGGGCTTTTGACAAAAAGGGAAGGCGCCCCACAGCTGCAGTGAGCGCCGTAGGCGCCCTACAATCCCTCTTACAAAATACTTTATGTACATTTCAGTATGTTCAATATTAAGTATTTATCAACAGGGATAAGTTAGTTGGGCATTTACAAAAAGTGGGCGTCACGGCGCCTCAGCGCAACCTAGTATGATATAAGTTATATCATTGTAATAATTTTATATTCTTTGTTGTTTTCTTTTCAGTTGAACTTTAAATGACAGTTGCAATTGTGATTTGATTAGCGAATTTAAAAATAAAAATGTTTCTTGTCTCAAGTGTTATATCTAATTTAGCCATATAATTGTAATACTCTAGCCCAGGGGTCTCCAAACTACGGCCCGCGGGCCAGATGCAGCACTCGAGGCCCTCTCATCCGGCCCCTGGAGACCTTTTAATCTGAAAAAGAAAGATACAATTTTTACTTGTAGTTGACTACCAAGCTTCAAAACTACAAGGAGAAAAAATCTAGTTTCTGATCTATACAATCACTTAAAGGCCTTCAGATCTAAACTTGTCTTGTTTTTAAACAAGTACAGGCCAACAACTGGACACACTTTTAGCAGTGCAAGGTCTTCACGGCTGAAGCAACAGCTGAGTTCCCAACATAATTTGCATCCAAGGTCATCAAAGACCTCCAGCTGCAGTTTCAGCAGTGGTTTTCTGCCATGGATTAGAAGGCAGAAGAAGTGAGGCTATTTCAAAATCAATTTGAAGCAGATGTGGCCAGTTGCTCATATGAACTGCAGCTGGAGGTCATTGATTTGTAAACAAATGGCCTCCTTAGAGACAAGTTCAAAGAAGAGTTTTGAGTTTTTACCAGTTTTTGACCAAGGAAGACTTTCCTAATGTCAAAGCTTTTGCGTCAAGAATCTTTGGAACAAGGTACTTGTGCGAACAGATTTTTTTGATGACGAAATAAGTGAAGAACAATTTGAAAACTATTTTGTCTGATGATAATCTCAGGTCACTGTTGATGTTAGGGACATCAAATCTAAAGCCATAAATATCTACTATTTTAGAATCCAGAAAACAATTACACCATTCCCACAAATACAGGTATTCATGTGCAGTGTAACAATGTATATTATTAAATAAAAGTATATAGAATATTAAATAATATTAATATTATAAATATAATAATTTTAAATATATAATTAAAAACTACATCTATGTTTAGATTATTTTTTTATTTTGACCTCTAGTGTGTTGTTGGCCCCCAAACTGCTGTTTGACAGTTAATGCGGCCCTCCGTCAGAACAGTTTGGAGACAACTGCTCTAGTCTATTGTGAATATTATAATTATACAAAATAATGTAGGTAAAAATTTAAGTTATGCATTATATTATTTATATAGAACAAAATTAAAAAACTAACAAGCGTTAATTATGAAATCATTCAAAGCCATGCAAAATATAGTAAAACAATCAATACGAGAAAAAAAATATTAAGTTAAAAATTTATAAGTTCTAGACGCCCCGCGGCATAGCATATGCGGCAGACTTGCTCATGGAGAGTTCTTTTACCCCTTTAATTCACTATTTTAGGGCGCCTACGCCGCCGACCTTTTTCAAAAGCCCAACTAACTTGTCCTTGTTTGATCAATACGAAATATTAAACTTTCTGAAATGCACACAAAGTGTTTTATAATAGGGGTTCCCTTTTCCAAAATTAAAATATCAGCGAAAACAATGATTTCATATATATTTTTTTTTAAAGCGAATATTTAATTTGCACACCTTTTGATGCATTGGTGAAGTAATTTGGTGCGCTGCTTTCTAAAATTAGTATCTGTTGCACATGCAGCTTCTTGTTGCCTCGCAGGGTCCGACCACGAAGAGAATTATATATACTAGACGCCCCACGGCGTAGCATACGCCGCAAACTTGCTCTTGGAGAGTTCGTTTACCCCTGTAATGCACTTTTTTAGGTCGCCTACGGCGCCGACCTTTTTCAAAAGCCCAACTAACGTGTCCTTGTTTGATCAATACGAAATATTAAACTTTCTGAAAGGCACACAAAGTATTTTATAATTGGAGTCGTAGGGCGCCCATGGCGCCCCCTTTGTTTTTTGAAGTTATAATTAACCATCATCAAATCCTCTTTTTAAATCCTTTATATTAACTCGTGGTGTCTGCGGCGGACCTGCTGCTTGCTTGCTTGCTTGCTTGTCGCCAAAACTTTTGATCGATTTTTAACCCACTTGCTCGCAAGATAGCGAGCTGAAATTTTGCAGGCAGTTTCGTACCGATGATAAAAACAATGTATCAAAATTTCAGATCGATCGCATGTACCGTAATTAAATTATTGATTTTTTAGATTATTTTATTTATTCCTATGTATCATGCTATTTTTTGAGATAGAGCGTCGCGGTGCGTATTATATTGAACAACCTTTCTGTCGCGCAATAAGGTGCGTATTTTATTGACAGCTCTTTTTATAAACATATTCCTGATCGGTGCGCATTATATTAAACATGTTTTACGACACAACTGCAATTTTGTATTTCTGGATGGTCTGGCGCTGCGTATTATAATGAACATTCTTTTAGTTACTTCTCGTACATAAAGGATTTATAGTCAAAAACTTGGTTTTTTACGGGTTTTTCTTATTAAATCCTTTATATTAACTCGTGGTGTCTGCGGCGGACCTTGCTTGCTTGCTTGCTTGCTTGTCGCCAAAACTTTTGATCGATTTTTAACCCACTTGCTCGCAAGATAGCGAGCTGAAATTTTGCAGGCAGTTTCGTACCGAAGATAAAAACAATGTATCAAAATTTCAGATCGATCGCATGTACCGTAATTAAATTATTGATTTTTTAGATTATTTTTTTATTCCTATGTATCATGCTATTTTTTGAGATAGAGCGTCGCGGTGCGTATTATATTGAACAACCTTTCTGTCGCGCAATAAGGTGCGTATTTTATTGACAGCTCTTTTTATAAACATATTCCTGATCGGTGCGTATTATATTAAACATGTTTTACGACACAACTTCAATTTTGTATTTCTGGATGGTCTGGCGCTGCGTATTATAATGAACATTCTTTTAGTTACTTCTCGTACATAAAGGATTTATAGTCAAAAACTTGGTTTTTTACGGGTTTTTCTTATTTAACTGCCTAAATATAGAAGTAACAATGCGTTTGTAACATTTTTAGTGCAATAAAATTGTAAACAAAATTTGCTTTCGGTCAATGCTATAAATCCGACTTAAATTAACGTAGAATAATCAAACATCTGTTCAGATAGTCCTTACTAAATACCCGTTTATAGTCCTTACTAAATACCCGTTTATAGTCCTTACTGAATACCCGTTTATATCCTTACTAAATACCCGTTTATAGTCCTTACTAAATACCCGTTTATAGTCCTTACTGAATACCCGTTTATATCCTTACTAAATACCCGTTTATATCCTTACTAAATACCCGTTTATAGTCCTTACTAAATACCCGTTTATATCCTTACTAAAAACCCGTTTATAGTCCTTACTAAATACCCGTTTATAGTCCTTACTAAATACCCGTTTATAGTCCTTACTGAATACCCGTTTATAGTCCTTACTAAATACCCGTTTATAGTCCTTACTGAATACCCGTTTATATCCTTACTAAATACCCGTTTATAGTCCTTACTAAATACCCGTTTATAGTCCTTACTGAATACCCGTTTATATCCTTACTGAATACCCGTTTATATCCTTACTGAATACCCGTTTATAGTCCTTACTGAATACCCGTTTATATCCTTACTGAATACCCGTTTATAGTTCTTACTAAATACCCGATTATAGTCCGTACTGAATACCCGTTTATAGTCCTAACTGAATACCCGTTTATATCCTTACTGAATACCCGTTTATAGTTCTTACTAAATACCCGATTATAGTCCTTACTAAATACCCGTTTATAGTCCGTACTGAATACCCGTTTATAGTCCTAACTGAATACCCGTTTATATCCTTACTGAATACCCGTTTATAGTTCTTACTAAATACCCGATTATAGTCCTTACTAAATACCCGTTTATAGTCCGTACTGAATACCCGTTTATAGTTCTTACTAAATACCCGATTATAGTCCTTACTAATTACCCTTTTATAGTCCGTACTGAATACCCGTTTATAGTCCTAACTGAATACCCGTTTATAGTCCGTACTGAATACCCGTTTATATCCTTACTGAATACCCGTTTATAGTCCTTACTGAATACCCGTTTATATCCTTACTAAATACCCGTTTATATCCTTACTAAATACTTGTTTATAGTCCGTACTGAATACCCGTTTATAGTCCGTACTGAATACCCGTTTTTAGTCCGTACTGAATATCCGTTTATAGTCCGTACTGAATACCCGTTTATAGTCCGTACTGAATACCCGTTTATAGTCCGTACTGAATACCCGTTTATAGTCCGTACTGAATACCCGTTTATAGTCCATACTGAATACCCGTTTATAGTCCGTACTGAATACCCGTTTATAGTCCTTACTAAATACCCGTTTATATCCTTACTGAATACCTGTTTATATCCTTACTGAATACCCGTTTATAGTCCTTACTAAATACCCGTTTATATACTTACTGAATACCCGTTTATAGTCCGTACTAAATACCCATTTATATCCTTACTAAATACCCGTTTATAGTCATTACTAAATACCCGTTTATATCCTTACTGAATACCCGTTTATATCCTTACTGAATACCCGTTTATATCCTTACTAAATACCCGTTTATAGTCCTTACTAAATACCCGTTTATAGTCCGTACTTAATACCCGTTTATATCCTCACTAAATACCTGTTTATAGTCCTTATTGAATACCCGTTTATATCCTTACTGAATACCCGTTTATAGTCCGTACTAAATACCCGTTTATAGTCCTTACTAAATACCCGTTTATATCCTTACGGAATACCCGTTTATATCCTTACTAAATACCCGTTTATAGTCCTTACTAAATACCCGTTTGTATCCTTACTAAATACCCGTTTATATCCTTACTAAATATCCGTTTATAGTCCTTACTAAATACCCGTTTATAGTCCTTACTGAATACCCGTTTATATCCTTACTAAATACCCGTTTATATCCTTACTAAATAACCGTTTATTTCCTTACTGAATACCCGTTTATATCCTTACTGAATACCCGTTTATAGTCCTTACTAAATACCCGTTTATATCCTTACTAAATACCCGTTTATATCCTTACTGAATACCCGTTTATATCCTTACTGAATACCCGTTTATAGTCCTTACTAAATACCCGTTTATAGTCCTTACTAAATACCCGTTGATATCCTTACTAAATACCCGTTTATAGTCCTTACTAAATACCCGTTTATATCCTTACTGAATACCCGTTTATATCCTTACTAAATACCCGTTTATAGTCCTTACTAAATACCCGTTTATTTCCTTACTGTATACCCGTTTATATCCTTACTGAATACCCGTTTATATCCTTACTAAATACCCGTTTATATACTTACTGAATACCCGTTTATAATCCGTACTAAATACCCATTTATATCCTTACTAAATACCCGTTTATAGTCATTACTAAATACCCGTTTATATCCTTACTGAATACCCGTTTATATCCTTACTGAATACCCGTTTATATCCTTACTAAATACCCGTTTATAGTCCTTACTAAATACCCGTTTATAGTCCGTACTTAATACCCGTTTATATCCTCACTAAATACCTGTTTATAGTCCTTACTGAATACCCGTTTACATCCTTACTGAATACCCGTTTATAGTCCGTACTAAATACCCGTTTATAGTCCTTACTAAATACCCGTTTATATCCTTACGGAATACCCGTTTATATCCTTACTAACTACCCGTTTATAGTCCTTACTAAATACCCGTTTATATCCTTACTAAATACCCGTTTATATCCTTACTAAATACCCGTTTATAGTCCTTACTAAATACCCGTTTATAGTGCTTACTGAATACCCGTTTATATCCTTACTAAATACCCGTTTATAGTCCTTACTAAATACCCGTTTATAGTCCTTACTGAATACCCGTTTATATCCTTACTAAATACCCGTTTATATCCTTACTAAATAACCCGTTTATATCCTTACTGAATACCCGTTTATATCCTTACTGAATACCCGTTTATAGTCCTTACTAAATACCCATTTATATCCTTACTAAATACCCGTTTATATCCTTACTGAATACCCGTTTATATCCTTACTAAATACCCGTTTATATCCTTACTGAATACCCGTTTATAGTCCTTACTGAATACCCGTTTATAGTCCTTACTAAATACCCGTTTATATCCTTACTGAATACCCGTTTATATCCTTACTGAATACCCGTTTATATCCTTACTAAATACCCGTTTATAGTCCTTACTGAATACCCGTTTATATCCTTACTGAATACCCGTTTATATCCTTACTGAATACCCGTTTATATCCTTACTAAATACCCGTTTATATCCTTACTGAATACCCGTTTATAGTCCTTACTGAATACCCGTTTATATCCTTACTAAATACCCGTTTATATCCTTACTAAATACCCGTTTATAGTCCTTACTGAATACCCGTTTATATCCTTACTGAATACCCGTTTATATCCTTACTGAATACCCGTTTATATCCTTACTGAATACCCGTTTATATCCTTACTAAATACCCGTTTATAGTCCTTACTGAATACCCGTTTATAGTCCTTACTGAATACCCGTTTATATCCTTACTGAATACCCGTTTATAGTCCTTACTAAATACCCGTTTATATCCTTACTGAATACCCGTTTATATCCTTACTAAATAACCGTTTATATCCTTACTAAATACCCGTTTATATCCTTACTAAATACCCGTTTATATCCTTACTGTAAATCCGTTTATTTGATTCATATATAAATGAAAGTGGTCCAACCAAATACACCAGATTTTTTTTATTTATTAATTTCCCCATTGAAATAACGAGGTAAATGCAGGCGAGATTCTTTTTAAATCCTTTATATTAACTCGTGGTGTCTGCGGCGGACCTGCTGCTTGCTTGCTTGCTTGCTTGTCGCCAAAACTTTTGATCGATTTTTAACCCACTTGCTCGCAAGATAGCGAGCTGAAATTTTGCAGGCAGTTTCGTACGATGATAAAAACAATGTATCAAAATTTCAGATCGATCGCATGTACCGTAATTAAATTATTGATTTTTTAGATTATTTTTTTTATTCCTATGTATCATGCTATTTTTTGAGATAGAGCGTCGCGGTGCGTATTATATTGAACAACCTTTCTGTCGCGCAATAAGGTGCGTATTTTATTGACAGCTCTTTTTATAAACATATTCCTGATCGGTGCGTATTATATTAAACATGTTTTACGACACAACTTCAATTTTGTATTTCTGGATGGTCTGGCGCTGCGTATTATAATGAACATTCTTTTAGTTACTTCTCGTACATAAAGGATTTATAGTCAAAAACTTGGTTTTTTACGGGTTTTTCTTATTAAATCCTTTATATTAACTCGTGGTGTCTGCGGCCGACCGACCGACCGCCTTGCTTGCTTGCTTGCTTGTCGCCAAAACTTTTGATCGATTTTTAACCCACTTGCTCGCAAGATAGCGAGCTGAAATTTTGCAGGCAGTTTCGTACCGATGATAAAAACAATGTATCAAAATTTCAGATCGATCGCATGTACCGTAATTAAATTATTGATTTTTTAGATTATTTTATTTATTCCTATGTATCATGCTATTTTTTGAGATAGAGCGTCGCGGTGCGTATTATATTGAACAACCTTTCTGTCGCGCAATAAGGTGCGTATTTTACTGACAACACTTTTTATAAACCTATTCCTTATCGGTGCGCATTATATTAAACACGTTTTACGACACAACTGCAATTTTGTATTTTTGGATGGTCTTGCGCTGCGTGTTATAATGAACATTCTTTTAGTTACGTCTCATACGTAAAGGATTTATAGTCAAAAACTTGGTTTTTTACGGGTTGTTTTTATTAAATCCTTTATATTAACTCGTGGTGTCTGCGGCCGCCCGCCCTTGCGGCCGCCCGCCCTTGCTTGTCGCCAAAACTTTTGATCGATTTTTAACCCACTTGCTCGTAAGCTAGTGAGCTGAAATTTTGCAGGCAGTTTCGTACCGATAATAAAAAACAATGTATCAAAATTTCAGATCGATCGCATGTACCGTAATTAAATAATTGATTTTTTAGATTATTTTATTTATTCCTATGTATCATGCTATTGTTTTAGATAGAGTGTAAGGGTGCGCATTATATTGAACAACCTTTCTGTCGCGCAATAAGGTGCGTATTTTACTGACAACACTTTTTATAAACATACTCCTGATCGGTGCGCATTTTATTTAAAATATTTTACGACACAACTGCAATTTTGTATTTTTGGATGGTCTTGCGCTGCGTAGTATAATGAACATTCCTTTAGTTACTTCTCATAAATCAGGATCTATAGTAAAAAACTTGGCTTTTTACGTTTTTTATTATTAAATCCTTTATATTAACTCGTGGTGTTTGCGGCCGCCCGCCCTTGCTTGTCGCCAACACTTTTGATCGATTTTTAACCCACTTGCTCGTAAGCTAGTGAGCTGAAATTTTGCAGGCAGTTTCGTACCGATAATAAAAACAATGTGTCAACATTTCAGTTCGATCGAATGTACCGTAATTAAAATATTGATTTTTTAGATTATTTTATTTATTCCTATGTATCATGCTATTTTTCAGATAGATCGTCGCGGTGCGTATTATATTGAACAACCTTTCTGTCGCGCAATAAGGTGCGTATTTTATTGACAACTCTTTTTATAAACATATTCCTGATCGGAGCGCATTATATTAAACATATTTTAC
This sequence comes from Ampullaceana balthica, assembly GCA_944989445.1. NCBI lineage: Eukaryota > Metazoa > Mollusca > Gastropoda > Lymnaeidae > Ampullaceana > Ampullaceana balthica. Next base: position 28,429 of record CALYLW010002176.1, on the reverse strand, counting down.
GATACAACTGCAATTTTGTATTTTTCGATGGTCTTGCGCTGCGTAGTATAATGAACATTCCTTTAGTTACTTCTCATACATAAGGATTTATAGTCAAAAACTTGGCTTTTTACGTTTTTTTATTATTAAATCCTTTATATTAACTCGTGGTGTCTGCGGCCGCCCTTGATTGCTTGCTTTCTTCTTGCCAAAATTTTGGATCGATTTTTAAACCATTTCCTCGTAAGCTAGCGATCTGAACTTTAGCAGGCAGTTTTGTACCGATAATAAAAACAATGTTTCAAAATTTCAGATCGCTCGCATGTACCGTAATTGAATTATTGATTTTATAGTTTATTTTATGTATCTCTTTTTTTCTCTATGTATCATGTTATTTTTTTGAGATAGAGTGTCGCGGTGCGTATTATATTGAACGACCTTTCTGTCGCGCAATAAGGTGCGTATTTTACTGACAACACTTTTTATAAACATATTCCTCATCGGTGCGCATTATATTAAACATGTTTTACGACACAACTACAATTTTGTATTGTTGGATGGTCTTGCGCTGCGTATTATAATGAACATTCTTTTCGTTACGTCTGGTACATAAATGATTTATAGTCAAAAACTTGTTTTTTTACGTTTTTGTTTTATTACATTGTTCCCTTTTTAAATCCTTTATATTAACTCGTGATGTCTGCACCCTTGATTGCTTGTCGCCAAAATGTTGGATCGATTATTAACCCACTTCCTCGAAAGCTAGCAAGCTGAAATTTAGCAGGCAGTTTTGTGGCGATGATACAAACTATGTATCAAAATTTCAGATCGATCGCTTGAACGGTAATTAAATTATTGAATTTTTAGATTATTTTATTTATTCCTATGTAACATGTTATTTTTTTAGATAGAGTGTCGCGGAGCGTATTATATTGAACGACCTTTCTTTCGCGCAATAAGGTGCGTATTTTATTGACAAAACTTTGTATGAACATATTCCTGATCGGTGCGCATTATCTTAAACATGTTTTACAACACAACTGCAATTTTGTATTTTTGGATGGTCTTGCGCTGCGTATTATAATGAACATACTTTTAGTTAGGTCTAGTACATAAAGGATTTATTGTAAAAAACTTGTTTTTTACGTGTTTTTTTTATTACAAAATTAAAATATCATATATAATCATTTTTTACAGCCTATATTTAATTTGCACACCTTTTGATGCATTGGTGCAGTAATTTGGTGCGCTGCTTTCTAAAATTAGAATCTGTTGCACATGCAGCTTCTTGTTGCCTCACAGGGTCCGACCACGAAGAGAATTATATATAGATAGATTGATTGATATTACTTTTTTACGGTAGATAACAAACTAAGTTCACTAAAAAAATATTAAACGTGAACCATCTAAATAAAAGAAAAGTTTTCATTATGGCTCTGAATCACGACTTCTTGTACACCACACTACACACTCAGTACAACACTGTTCGCTTGGTACACACTACACACTCAGTACAACACTGTTCGCTTGGAACAAACTACACACTCAGTACAACACTGTTCGATTGGTACACACTACACACTCAGTACAACACAGTTCGCTTGGTACACACTACACACTCAGTACAACACTGTTCGCTTGGTACACACTACACACTCAGTACAACACTGTTCGCTTGGTACACACTACACACTCGGTACAACACTGTTCGCTTGGTACACACTACACACTCAGTACAGCACTGTTTGTTGGTACACACTACACACTCAGTACAACACTGTTCGCTTGGTACACACTACACACTCAGTACAACACTGTTCGCTTGGTACACACTACAGACTCAGTAAAACACTATTCGCTTGGTACACACTACACACTCAGTACAACACATTTCGCTTGGTACACACTACGAGGTTCTTTAAACTGCATTCAAGTTCGTTCATTCAATTCATTGTAAAATGTTCATCGTTGACGTTGACAGTGTCACAAACCGTCCTTTTATATAGCAGCTACTATCCATTTGTTGGATAATAAATATTATATAAATTATAAATAGTATTAAATACTAGATATAAATTAGTAAAGTACACCCTCTTAGCTCTTACAATGAAATGTGGAGATATCCGATCCGGAATCCGGATTCGGAAAATATTAAGCCATACCTATCCGGATCAGGCAACTAGTAAAAAACCTTATCCGATTATTCACTAATGAAAATTAATACACATTTTCTAAATAAAATGCAATTTACTTTTCGAGGTGTAATGTACAAAGACTTTCATTTGACTGTATGTCTTAAAATCTTTCTGATTTCATATTAATTAATATAGCTATTCTTTAAATCATAGAGAGTCTTCTCTATTACACTTAACGCTCTCCTGACTGCTATACTACATGTTCTTATTGCCATCTTTAGGTGTCCGTGTGAATGGTGTGTTTTATCACTTGCATTTTTGTAAGGTTTTATCTTATAGTTTTGTAAATAGTTTTTATAGTTATATTTAGCCTGCACTCATATGTGCAAAAATGGAAATCTCATAATACACCTTAAAATACTTTAGCAATAAAAGGTGACATACGTTTTCAAAAGTAAACTAAGGTTTAACTATTCATTTACATTGTATCCCTTATTGTAGGAACGAGATCAAGTGGCGTGCCACTTTGATAAAATAGATTGGCTTTCTATCGAAAAGAATTCATCACCCATTAATACTACACTTCAAATAGTTAGAATAGCATATGTTATAAAGGAAACGTACGCATTTCATAGTTTTCATAATTTGATATTAATACGATTTAATGATACAATTTGTTCTTCAAATTTTATATGTACATATATTATTATATTACCATTCAAAGAAACATTTAAACAACACAAAAATACTAATTAGTCTCGTTGAATTGTAAGTTATAAGTTTATCAACTTTTCTTTTGGTAAAAATGTAGATCGAATATGTAATTTGCCCAATCTGTGTTATCAAATGTATTTTTTTTATATAATACGTCAGTAATGGTTCTTTTTTGCGCGGAAATTTTCGGGAAATCAAATTTTAATGCATATCTAATATGTTAATAAAATGTTCTTTAATAAAAAGTGATGTTCCATTTCATTGAAAGTTGTGCTATTTTTTTCAGCCATATAATTGATATACTACTTGCTATATTTGAATATCATATGTAGCGAAACTAAATTTGTAATAAAGAATGTTGTTAACTTCGTAATTATTTACTAAAGATTCTTAAAATAAATGAAACACAAAAACAAATAAACATTTTAATCATACATACAAGGTAAAACATGGCATAAATTAAATAACTCTTGCATCTATTAGTTATACAACTGGTTTGTTAACGTATGATAAGATGTATGTATATTCAGACGGACTGATATAACAATTTAATATGAACAACCCAACGCTATTTTACAATTCTATGAAATCAGTTTTAATTTTTTAATGAAAAATACAGCAACAAACCACCACACTCACCAAAAAATACCACCCTAACCACACCAAAACACACACACAAACATACCCTCCCCAAAACCCCACACACCCCACACCCCACCAACCCTCTCACCCCCACCCACCCCTCCCAACCACCCACACTACCCCCTACCCCCCAATACACCCCCCCAATCAAACCCCATCCCCAACACCAAAAAAAAACACCTCACCCCCCCCCCCCACACCCCCCCACCACAAACACCCCCAACCCCCCCCCCAACCTCCCCCCCCCCCCCCCCCCCCCCCCCACCCCCCACCCCCCCCACACCCCCACCCCCCTACTCATCCACAACATCCCCTCCCCATATCCACCCACCATCCAACCCCACCCACATACCCCCCCCCCCCCCAATACACAAACCCTACCCCCCCCCCCCCCCCCCCCCCCCCCCCCACCCCACCCCCCCCCCACCCCCCCCCCCCCCCCCCCCCCCCCCCCCCCACCTCACCCCACCCCACCCCCCCCCCCACCCCCCCCCCACCCCCCCCACCACCCACCCCCCCCCCCACCCCCCCCCCCCACCCCCCCCCCCACCCCCCCCCCCCCACCCCCCCCCATACCCCACCACCCCCCCCCCCCCCACCCCCCCCCACCCCCCACCCCCCCCCTCCGGCATTACCATAAATGTGCTTCTCTGCCTCATCAAATGGGCATCACCATAAAGGTGTTTCTCTGCCTTATGAAATGGGCATTACCATAAAGGTGCTTCTCTGCCTCATCAACTGGGCATCACCATAAAGGTGTTTCTCTGCCTCATCAAATGGGCATTACCATAAAGGTGCTTCTCTGCCTCATCAACTGGGCATCACCATAAAGGTGCTTTTCTGCAGGCAGTGAAACGTTCCTTTCAAAACCCTGCACAGCCCAGCCCCAGGTACTCTTCTAGCAAATGGGCCATCTCAGAGGCACCACACATGCGACTATTTGGTTCCCTTCTAGTTTTAAGCCTATATAGGTAGCTCCGTGTGGGACAGTGTTCAGTTCCCTTCCGTGTTTTGAGTGACAGGTCTCTACGGCCAATTTTCCGCCATGGATCGCTTGTGCTCGGCATGTACCGAGATTTTTTCCTGGCAGTTTGTCCCGTCGCCGAGCCCTGTAGCCAATTCACATGGAAGCATTCTTTCAACCATGTCTTGGCCCCCAGCTGGGGAATTGGTCGATCGGGATGGTTTTAGCGTGATCCTTCCTTTGCCAGGATGTTGGCCCTGTCTGATTATGGTATGCCGCTGGGCCTGTGATGTACTGTAGGACTACTTTAACGACTCTTGCCTGGATATTTCAAAATGTATCCAGCATGGCACTGACCGTTTTCGTCTTCAAAGAGGATCGACTCACAGCCTCAATAGAATTTTGAAAAATCTTTTTTTTTAAATCATAAAATTAAACTATGCGTGAATGTTTTGTTCTTGTTATTTTGCTTCCTACATTTTACATGTTACTGGTGACAACGGCGTAGACATGCCTTCATTTTGTTTTTGAAATAAACATCTGATGACATGTATTTACCACTTTTTATCTACCTGAATATATATATTGGTGAAAAAAATTAATCAAGATTAAAATTGTTGGAAACATTATTTCACTTCTACGATGTTGTTTGTCGTGTTTCGGTACTTTTATCTGTAGGTGAACAATATACCAGTGTCTGTGAAAGTGTGGAGCCTAGTCGGTAATGATATGATCGGTCTTCTTCATAAAACAATATACCAGTGTCTGTGAAAGTGTGGAGCCTAGTCGGTAATGATATGATCGGTCTTCTTCATATATCAACAAATGGAGAGTACCAATAACCACTCAGCCCAGGGACATCAAAAGAGTAACATTGACAGCAAAGATACAATCTACAAAGAAACACCTGAAGATTCTAATGTTTACACCAAGAATAATCGCCACATTCATTGCATGGGTTTGACAATGGAACACCGATGAATTGTTCCCTTCCTTGTGGTAGAATCATTCAACAAGGATGATGGGGGAAGGTTATCACATGTGTTATGTTCCCTTGGGGGAGTGGACATGGTGATTGGGGAAGGTTATCAAAGGTGTTATGTTCCCTTGGGGGAGTGGACAGGGTGATTGGGGAAGGTTATCAAAGGTGTTATGTTCCCTTGGGGGACTGGACAGAGTGTTGGGGGAAGGTTATCACAGGTGTTATGTTCCCTTGGGGGAGTGGACAGGGTGATTGGGGAAGGTTATCAAAGGTGTTATGTTCCCTTGGGGGAGTGGACAGAGTGTTGGGGGAAGGTTATCACATGTGTTATGTTCCCTTGGGGGAGTGAACAGGTTGATTGGGGAAGGTTATCAAAGGTGTTATGTTCCCTTGGGGGAGTGGACAGGGTGATTAGGGAAGGTTATCAAAGGTGTTATGTTCCCTTGGGGGAGTGAACAGAGTGTTGGGGGAAGGTTATCACAGGTGTTATGTTCCCTTGGGGGAGTGGACAGAGTGTTGGGGGAAGGTTATCACAGGTGTTATGTTCCCTTGGGGGAGTGGACAGTGTGTTGGGGGAAGGTTATCACAGGTGTTATGTTCCCTTGGGGGAGTGGACAGGGTGATGGCTAAAGTTTATCCCCTGCGTTATCTCCCATGGGGGAGTGAACAGGGTGATGGGGAAAGGTTATCCCCTGCGTTATGTTCCCTTGGGGTAGTGGACAGGGTGATTGGGGAATGTTATCACAGGTGTTATGTTCCCTTGGGGGAGTGTACATGTTGATGGGGGAAGGTTTTCTGATGTGTTATGTTCCCTTGGGGGAGTGGACAGGGTGATGGGGGATGTTATCTCATGTTCTATGTTCCTTCGTGGGAGTGGACAGTGTGATGTGGCTCGGGGCAGCTGATTTTAATCCCTATGTAGGTTAAAATATACGACGATATATCTGTTTCTGATCATTATGTTGTCAAACTTTATCTCAATACTGCAGTAAATTGACATAAAAGCACCATAACATTTCTTTAAAAAAAACCTTGTCCATGATTTAATTTATATTACCCTTGTCATAAATAAAAAAATAAAAATAAAAACAACTATCCCGTTATTTTGAAAAGAAATGTGAAAACAGCAGTCGGACTTTGCAAAGGGAATTGATTAGTTGTTAAAAATCTTACACAAAGCAATTGCAATGTTTTGTTTCATTAAATATCTGTTAAACACTTTTTGATTTCAACAATACCATGACAAGAGCAGAAGAAAATTTATAATTTAAGAATATCATAAAGTTTCTTCTAGTTCAATTTATATTTATTATTATTTTTTTAAAATAATTTTTAATACAACTTATTCTTATATACAAAAAATGAAATCTTGTGTTCCTGAGAGTGATGTGTTACATCACGTTCATTTCTTTTTAAAATATTTTTGTTGTTGTTTTATGACATTTTGAAATAGTTATAAAATTGATATCTATTATGTATTTATATGTACAACAAAGTAAAGGATAATTATATTATTCTACATCTTAAGTTACTTCAGCGATAACCCGTAATATACGTTGCATTATGTTTTAACAATTTATTTACATTGTATCCCTTATTATAGGGAGCGAGGTAAAGTGACATGCCACTTTCATAAAATATGTAGAAATATTTCCATACGACACAATGATACTTATATTATTACAAAAGTGAATAAATTAAAGAATATGTAAGCATTTCATTGTTTTCGTAAGTTGATATTAATAAGATTGAATTATACAATTGATTCTTTGAATGTCATATTTAGTTATATTATTCTAAGTTAATTTAAAAGAAATATTTAAGCAACACAAAAAATACTAATTATTATCGAATTGTAATAAAAAAGTTTGCAAATATTTCTTTTGTAAAATTGTAAAAATAGATTGATCAAATCATTAATATACCCAGCTTGGTTTATCAAATAAATTTTTGTTATATAATACGTCAGTACTGGTTCTTTGTGGAGCAGAGTTTACGGGAATTTCAATGTTAATGTGTATCTTATGCACTGTAGCTTGTCTGTGTGTGCTCGCTATGCGTGTTAACTCGTAAATTAAAAAAAAATAACTATTTAAAATTTAGACTTAAAGTCATAATAATTTTGGTGTGGAGATTAACAGATCGTGTTTCTCGACATAAAATATGTAACGTGACGTAATTGTTTGAGCTTATATAAATGTGGGAAAAGAGAACGTCTAGCAAGACGATGGTGCATCACCGTTTGGTTGGGTTGCATGTCCTCATGTGGCTGTGCATACCTATCATTGAGATACAGTCCTTACCACATCTTTCGCACACCAGTTATGTGCTTTCCAATGCTCTGGCCTTTCTCCTAGCTTTTCTTTCTGTAGCCTCCATTATCCTTCGCTCGTCGTCAACTATCACGCATTCTTTTTTACATTTTAATACAAGAACATCCAAATTTAACGGTTTTCAATGTACCTCATAGCAATGTTTAGATTGACTCTTTGTATATTTTCACAATCACAGATACAATTTTAACTAAATTGTTTTGTTTTTTGTTTTGTTTTTTGCCATCACTTGAGTTTAAGGAACACAGAATGAGAAAGCTGATAGTAAGTCACTTGTACATAAAGTTTATTCTGACCAATTCTTTCACCTAGTGTTGCATTTTAAAGAATCGGGATGAAAATTGCCAGTACAATAAAACATATTTATAGCTAATTAAACTATTTTTTCTGACCTTGCAGCTATGGAAAACGGCAAAGGTCTTCGATTAATTGTTTTTTCTAATTGTGTATTTTATGTCTAACCAGCGACATAATTAGCTCTCATTATCACAATTTTGATGGTGCTGATCTAGTGAATTGTTCGGCATATTAATGGAGCATTAATTAAAGTTATATTGCGACAAACCGAACAATACATCTTATAATATTACCTCTATTATATATTACATATTATCGCTATATCTAAATACTTAACTCTATATATTACATATTATCACTATGTCTATATACTTAACTCTATATATTACATATTATCGCTATATCTAATCTTAACTCTATATATTACATATTATCACTATATCTAAATACTTAACTCTATATATTACATATTATCGCTATATCTAAATACTTAACTCTATATATTACATATTATCACTATATCTAAATACTTAACTCTATATATTACATATTATTGTTATATCTAAATACTTAACTCACATAATTACCAGAGACACACGTCTACTTCTTCAATTTTCTGCTCACCTTTTTTATATTTTTTTTCTGATCGGTTCCCCATACTCGCTAACCTCGTAAAAGTCGTTGGGATCAGTTGCGATTTTCACTAGATACTTCTGGTTTGTGCATTTGACAACGACCACAATCACTCTAGATCCTAGCTCCTATCAATTTGTTCGTCTCGGCTAAAACACTTTCTTTATTTTTAGGCTTCTCCTTACCAATTAGGATGTGATCTGACTAACATCCGGGTGTTTTGATGTTGATCTCTAAACCACTTTTTGTGCCATGGCCATGAGTTTTTGTGTTCAGGAGCATGGTCCCAAATAAACGAAGATTCCTTACGAGCCTGTGGGGGACAAAAATTGTCATCTAAGGAATTTCGCTCCATTTTTATTTCCCTGAGAACATATGTCATTTAACTAGGTTGTTAAAACCACTTCTGAAAAAAAAACTCTGGTTGAATTTAAAAGTTATTTTAGTGAAATACAAAAGTAATATATGGAGTAATCTATTACACGGGAAAGCCAACCATCGTGCCACTAAACGACCCTGTCTGTATACGGGATCATAAGGGTCCTGAAGTTGACACATTTGGCAAGCATGTGTCGTACATATTAAATGAGGAGCACATCATATAGCATGGAAAATGTTAAGATAAACTATTTACTAAATAAAATAAGAAATTTATATTTCTCTCTTCCAAAAATGTTCATGAGTCTTTATTTTAAAAATACTATGATTTTTAAACATAAACCAAATGTTACTCTCGATAGTACCTACACTATTCCAAAACAAAGGTTGACACTTAATTTGCTACTAACTTTACTGCCAGATAAACCAAACAATTCGGAGCGTATTCACATTTTAAAAAATAGACTGCAATTCTTTGTTGCATGTAGAGTAATGTCAATTGTAAACAATTTTTACCAAGGACGTTTGTTCTACCCCCTCCTCTCTCTCTGTTTCGATCTCTCTCGTTATTTTCTAATAAATACTCCCTCTTTCTCTCTTTTAATCCCCCCTGCTCCTTTTCATAATAATAGATTCTGTTCTATATGATGGTACGGATGAATTCAAGTGCAAAAGGATAAGCATCATTGTCATACGTTAAAAAATCAATTTTTCTCATCTAGACTCACATAATTTATATTACAACTTTAATCATGCTGATTACTGAGTATAGAATTGACATTTTAAAATTAAAGTAGTTAGACATTAGCAAAAAAATAGAGGTAAAAAGGGATTTTTTAAAACCACGATTTTATAAGTGGACTAAACAGAAGAAAATAATTTAAAACTTAAAGTTCAAGTACATTGATTTAATATGTCTAAAAACGTGGGCTGGGTGATTGGCATACAAAATTAAAGATGTATAATTTAGAAGGCAAAAGAGAGCGAATGAGTGAACTGCATATGTAAAACCCTCCTAAGCGCCCTCTCCAAGTTTTTAGTCATATTAAATCAAAGTACTTGAACTTATAACTTTTAAATTATTTTCTTCTATTTAGTCCACTTATTGAAACGTGGTTTTTAAAAATCCTTGTTTTACCTCTGTTTATTTTAATCTTTTGAGTCCACTTATGAAAACTAGGTTTTTAAAAATAATGTGTTACCTCTATTTCTTTACCAAACAAATCATAAGCGCTTGACCAACGTTGTAATACCACGGGGATGAGGTCACGGGGTGAACTCGACACGAAAATGTAAACAATTGCAGACGGATATAGATGCCTTTATAAAGATAAACTAAAAATGCATTAATTTAATTACAGTACATTCGATTGATTTGAAATTATTATATAATTCATCGTCAGCCAAGATGTATATGTGGTAAAATTTTGAGATCTCTAGAACCATCAGAAGTGGTTTAATTTTACGTTGGAAAATCTGAAATTTTGCGGACAGACAGGAAAGAAAACAATGCGGACAGACAGACAGACAGGACGAAAGCCAGTTAATAAAAACCTGGTAAAAATGTGGTAACAAGATAAGATGCAAATCTTTACAGAAGACTTACATTTCTGAAATTCAAGCGCAAAACGTATAATATTCACAAACATGAGGGAGTCATGACACACGTGTGGAGAAAAACTAATTCCATTGAATTGCCAAATTATTGATTATCAAAAACATATTATCTTTGGCAAGATTTCTTATTCGTCATCGGCTTAAATCGCTCTTTAGTGCTTAAAGCATTTCCTTCGTCATGTCACCGTGGCCAGTCAAGTCTTCCAAATAGAATGCCCGGTGTTCTTTTTCTCCCGCAAATGATTGTAGGAATCCTTACTTCTTTGGCTGTTTTCATAGTTGCCAACATCACCGGTGGTCAGTTCCAACTCATTCTAGTAGTCTTCTTTGCTGTTGGCTACCTAAATCACCATGGCAACGTCTGCCCGGGTTTGCATCTCCGGTTTTTTTTATAATTATTAGATGTATAATCATAATTTAATACTAATTTAGTGATTTGTAGTAATTATAGGGCTATATGAATAGTCTTCAATAGTTCAAAAATAGTCTGAATAATTAAAAACTTGCTAATAGAAAAGAAACAAAAGGTACCAGCTAAGAAAATATAAATGTGGTGGTACTAAAACATAAATAAGTACTTTCTACAAGGTGTTCCCTGATAGATAATAGAGCTAAGTCTTATTTCTTATTTACTGTTATAATTAAATTACTGATATTGATGTATGTTTTTGAAAGTCTTTGTTTCTTTATATAAATTATGTAGCCTTTAATTTGGTTCGCAATTAAAGTAAAGGCAAAACAATCTAAACAGCATCATAACTCAAATGAATACTTACTTACTGACACCAGCAAGGGCTCCGGCCATTCTTTTCTTACAAATTGCATTAAATCTCTGAATTATTTCTTCTGTTTCTCTCCATTGGTTTCTGAGTTGTCACTCAGGAAACACCTGTAGTTTAAAGCATCGAATATCTCACCCAGCAGCGCCTGTTGTTCTCGGCACCAGTTTGTAACATTCATCTCCTTTAAATTTCTATGAAACCTCACATTGAAGACATCACCTCTGGTAACTAAACATATGCTTTTCTCTTTGAGGAACTTTGATACAAACATGTGTTTCAGAAGAGTAAACTTAAAAACTGCTTTTGTGTTTGTTGTGGAGATTTTTCATAACTGGTGTATGCATTTCTTTAGGGATAAATGTCAATATTTCATAATGAAAACTTTTTCTTTAGTGACCATAAGAGTTACGGAGGTGTTCAAACCACCAAAATGACCAGAACATTCAAGGAGGTTAAACTCGTAATTGCTGAACGTGATTGTGCCCATCATAGTTTTAGGACCACATTCAACGAATTCACATTGTGGGCCCACACAATATTTGGTTGCCAAAGTTTTACCACTTTCCTTAGGTCCCATAAGCAGCAGCATGCTGATAGTTTCATGTTTCAAGAAAAATGCTTTCACATTTTCTGCATGTATATTTGTGGAATATGTAATATGCAAACACATGAGCCAACAAAAAAACTAATATTTTTTTAATTGTAGAAAAATCAGTGGGCTGATAACGTGTTATTTGATGTGAGACTTCTTGTTTTTCAACCCACATGTATTTTGATACTCCTTGCACCCACACCTTGGTGGTCACTTGCTGCAATATTTCTAAACCTGTGGAGGGGGGGGAATATTTAGTATTGCAATCAGAGACGTCTAAGAAGAAAGGGAACTTTGTGTACCTTTATGGTTATTTTGGTTAATGAAATTCAAATGTTACGATGCATTTTAAAAATACATTAATTCAGATCTGTATTTTATAACCCTCTGCTTTGCATAATTAATTTTTGTTCCTTTCTTTTGACAGAAAATGTACTAAACAAACCAACCACACTCATACACAAATGAAATCATAAAACACACATAAATGTGACATTAGACAATTGATTCTTGTGAACACCACTTGGGCTAATATCTAATTTCATAGATTTCTCTTATTCCCTTCCTATACTCTTCATTTACTTCGTATTCATATAAAAACATTATGTTAATAGAGTTTCATAATTCTTTAAGCAAATTTTCTAAATCATTTTTCAAATTTTAAAAAAATTATTGCTGAACATTTCGAAAAATAGTCGCTTTCAACTGGGTGCATATTCACCTCGGGACCGAAATCAAAATAAATGACATTATTGCAGGTATGGAAGTCAAATCTAAGTTTACCCGGTGACATTAATCTGTTAGAAATTCGGTTAAATATTAAGTTGATTTTTTCTCCGCTATATTACTTTTCGTTGGTAATATTTTACCTTTGTATGTTTGTTTGTTAAATTGATCTCAAAGTTACGAGATTACTTTTTTTTCATTTTAAAATAATCATCAGAGTCCATATGTCATTGCAACAAATTTCAGCCGATTTTTATTCATTCTTATATAATATTAGACCTTTAAAATATATACTGTCAAATCTTGCATATGCTTTGTTAGATCCAATTCCTTAGCGGCGAGAAGTCCCTGGTTTGTCTCCTTTATCAGCTGACTTTTACCTACAGTTGCTGTCTCGCGTGTAACATCTGCCACAGCAACAGAATCTTGCTAACGTTTAAATTATTTAGATTTTTATACGAAAACAATTAGTCACATCGTTATAGAAGTAACCGTAATGTCTCGGTGCTAATTAGAACATTTAAAATGCAATGGATAAAATTCCTTCAAACCAGTTCCTCATTAAGTATAATCATGATACATTCCCGATAGCTGCATGAAGAAGAATCTTACAAATAAAATAAGCTGGTTTTGATCTGTAGTATTTTCTTTTAAATTACAGTTAAATACGGATATACTCAAACATGCGATGTGAAAAAAAATTGACACGTCATAATATTAAGATAGCTCATGAGGTAAAAAATAAATGTGTGTTTACTAAAAGGCAAATAATCACTAATATTCATCTAGAGAGAGTTACTCCTTTACTTTTAACTAGGGCTGCGGAAATTAACGATTAATTTTTAGATTAATCGTTAACAAATTTTAACGATTAAATTACTTTTAACAATTAATCGACCCATTACTTACAAATTATTGGAAGTCAAAAACTAAAAAAAAACAAAATAATAAAAAATATCAGCCGATAAATAATACATAATATAATACAAAATATTTACACGGCACTAACAACGCAATACGATTATACAGCAATAAATAATTTACATGTAACAGTTGCAGTTATAAAACCAATGAAACGGAGCTTTTTTAAAACAACTATAGTAAATCTGAAACATAAATGAAAACGAGGTGTTTAGGTAAAATATAACGTTATTTTATATAACGATAAGAAATACATTAGCAATAATGTAACTTAAATTATCATTAAGAACAAATATTTCAAAAACTTTTGTTTTGTTTAAATGTTTAACAAATATTTTAATACATTTTCATCACAGTAATTCACACATATGATGGATGACGAAGCACTTTGTGGTATAGCAGCTGATATTCTGGATTTCTTCAGAGGTAAGAGTGGCTTTATTAATACCTTCCATTGTGGAAGACACATGAGAAACCTCAAAGAAGAAAATACAATGTGCTATGTAAGAAATACATTTACTTGAAGCAAATAAAAAGCCAATGAAAAACACAAGTATAAAAAGCAGAATAAGAACCAGAAACGGAAAAATAAATGCAGAATTATCAGGGTATTACCAGGCATAAGATATCTGGCTAAATCAGTGGAAATGTGACAGGAATGTATTTACCATAACGTCTTTGTAAAAATCAACACTTAAATCCACAAATAAATTATTTTATCCGAAGCCAATCACGTCATCTACAACTGTCATCAAAATAATCATTTATGCTGACTCATTGTAATGACTAAGGCAATATCTTTAGATTTATGATGAATTTTGCAAAATCAGCTTCTTCTATTATTTTGTCAATTTTATGACGTTAAATTAAAATTCATGAGACCATGAAGACGCAAAATATGGGACAGGCGTACAAACTACATGATGTGCATTGGAGCAGATGCAAAGGATATTCCATTAAAACTAAATAATTCAAATATTCATATTCTTTATTTGGGTAATAGGCAAATGTGATGATATTATATTCTATCTCAATCTCACCTAGGTATATTATTATTATTATTATTTGTTCACTTATATAGCGCAGTACCCCCGTCTAACGCCACATTAGGCTATCTATTAAAATATAAATGAATGTATAATATCAACTCCCATCTATTCACTTACAGGTGAACATGAAACCATAATGCTAGAAAACGATGAATCGACTCAATGGCAAACTTCAACAAGTAATAAAATCTCGAATGAGCATTTAAACGCAATTTCCAAAAAAAGATATTCCGAAATCATTTTAGAGTCACACCAAGAATGTGTCAATATAATTCGTACTGCGCATCAGTCTAACATAAGCATTCACAAAGCGGGAAAACCCAATTAACTTTCATTCTAGATTACATTAAAAGTCATTTCAAATCAGTAATTTTGAAACTAAACAAAACAATGGCTATCTACAAATTGCTGCTAAAATTACTGGAGTTCAACCAACAGAGATTTTTCAAAAATTCCTACTCCAACATTGTTTTAAATATTATTAACTATCGTTTGGCGTTTGTTTCAACCCGATAGATGTTATGGTTGGCGAGAAATTGACGATAAACGGATTTTTTTCAGTTTTTTTTTATATTCCAGGAAATCCAGTAAAACTTTTCGTTAATCTTTTTATCCCGTGCACATCCTTGGGACCTCCTAAACATATATGCAAAAGACCTGAACCCTCTATATGGTATGGTTCAGGAGGAGTTGCTGTTTAAAGCTCGAAAAGACAGGCCAGACAGTTCAAATATAAATTCAAGAAATCAGAAGCAAGAAAATCGCTGGACACACTGGGTTCATTCCGGTCAAAGAATTCAACATCTACCACCTGCGGCTCGCTATCAGAAATTGGAAATAATGGAAGTCATCAATGCAACTATTTCTTGACGGTTTGAGTCCTTGTTAATTCGTTAGTTTTGTGAGACCTCAGTTCTTCTCGCCTTGTTAATTCGTTAGTTTTGTGAGACCTCAGTTCTTCTCGCCTTGTTAATTCGTTAGTTTTGTGAGACCTCAGTTCTTCTCGCCTTGTTAATTCGTTAGTTGTGTGAGACCTCAGTTCTTCTCGCCTTGTTAATTCGTTAGTTTTGTGAGACCTCAGTTCTTCTCGCCTTGTTAATTCGTTAGTTTTGTGAGACCTCAGTTCTTCTCGCCTTGTTAATTCGTTAGTTTTGTGAGAGATCAGTTCTTCTCGCCTTGTTAATTCGTTAGTTTTGTGAGACCTCAGTTCTTCTCGGCTTGTTAATTCGTTAGTTTTGTGAGACCTCAGTTCTTCTCGCCTTGTTAATTCGTTAGTTTTGTGAGACCTCAGTTCTTCTCGCCTTGTTAATTCGTTAGTTTTGTGAGACCTCAGTTCTTCTCGCCTTGTTAATTCGTTAGTTTTGTGAGACCTCAGTTCTTCTCGCCTTGTTAATTCGTTAGTTTTGTGAGACCTCAGTTCTTCTCGCCTTGTTAATTCGTTAGTTTTGTGAGACCTCAGTTCTTCTCGCCTTGTTAATTCGTTAGTTTTGTGAGACCTCAGTTCTTCTCGCCTTGTTAATTCGTTAGTTTTGTGAGACCTCAGTTCTTCTCGCCTTGTTAATTCGTTAGTTTTGTGAGACCTCAGTTCTTCTCGCCTTGTTAATTCGTTAGTTTTGTGAGAGATCAGTTCTTCTCGCCTTGTTAATTCGTTAGTTTTGTGAGACCTCAGTTCTTCTCGCCTTGTTAATTCGTTAGTTTTGTGAGACCTCAGTTCTTCTCGCCTTGTTAATTCGTTAGTTTTGTGAGACCTCAGTTCTTCTCGCCTTGTTAATTCGTTAGTTTTGTGAGACCTCAGTTCTTCTCGCCTTGTTAATTCGTTAGTTTTGTGAGACCTCAGTTCTTCTCGCCTTGTTAATTCGTTAGTTTTGTGAGACCTCAGTTCTTCTCTCCTTGTTAATTCGTTAGTTTTGTGAGACCTCAGTTCTTCTCGCCTTGTTAATTCGTTAGTTTTGTGAGACCTCAGTTCTTCTCTCCTTGTTAATTCGTTAGTTTTGTGAGACCTCAGTTCTTCTCTCCTTGTTAATTCGTTAGTTTTGTGAGACCTCAGTTCTTCTCGCCTTGTTAATTCGTTAGTTTTGTGAGACCTCAGTTCTTCTCGCCTTGTTAATTCGTTAGTTTTGTGAGACCTCAGTTCTTCTCGCCTTGTTAATTCGTTAGTTTTGTGAGACCTCAGTTCTTCTCGCCTTGTTAATTCGTTAGTTTTGTGAGACCTCAGTTCTTCTCGCCTTGTTAATTCGTTAGTTTTGTGAGACCTCAGTTCTTCTCGCCTTGTTAATTCGTTAGTTTTGTGAGACCTCAGTTCTTCTCGCCTTGTTAATTCGTTAGTTTTGTGAGACCTCAGTTCTTCTCGCCTTGTTAATTCGTTAGTTTTGTGAGAGATCAGTTCTTCTCGCCTTGTTAATTCGTTAGTTTTGTGAGACCTCAGTTCTTCTCGCCTTGTTAATTCGTTAGTTTTGTGAGAGATCAGTTCTTCTCGCCTTGTTAATTCGTTAGTTTTGTGAGACCTCAGTTCTTCTCGCCTTGTTAATTCGTTAGTTTTGTGAGACCTCAGTTCTTCTCGCCTTGTTAATTCGTTAGTTTTGTGAGACCTCAGTTCTTCTCGCCTTGTTAATTCGTTAGTTTTGTGAGAGATCAGTTCTTCTCGCCTTGTTAATTCGTTAGTTTTGTGAGAGATCAGTTCTTCTCGCCTTGTTAATTCGTTAGTTTTGTGAGACCTCAGTTCTTCTCGCCTTGTTAATTCGTTAGTTTTGTGAGACTCAGTTCTTCTCGCCTTGTTAATTCGTTAGTTTTGTGAGAGATCAGTTCTTCTCGCCTTGTTAATTCGTTAGTTTTGTGAGAGATCAGTTCTTCTCGCCTTGTTAATTCGTTAGTTTTGTGAGACCTCAGTTCTTCTCGCCTTGTTAATTCGTTAGTTTTGTGAGACCTCAGTTCTTCTCGCCTTGTTAATTCGTTAGTTTTGTGAGACCTCAGTTCTTCTCGCCTTGTTAATTCGTTAGTTTTGTGAGACCTCAGTTCTTCTCGCCTTGTTAATTCGTTAGTTTTGTGAGACCTCAGTTCTTCTCGCCTTGTTAATTCGTTAGTTTTGTGAGAGATCAGTTCTTCTCGCCTTGTTAATTCGTTAGTTTTGTGAGACCTCAGTTCTTCTCGCCTTGTTAATTCGTTAGTTTTGTGAGAGATCAGTTCTTCTCGCCTTGTTAATTCGTTAGTTTTGTGAGACCTCAGTTCTTCTCGCCTTGTTAATTCGTTAGTTTTGTGAGACCTCAGTTCTTCTCGCCTTGTTAATTCGTTAGTTTTGTGAGACCTCAGTTCTTCTCGCCTTGTTAATTCGTTAGTTTTGTGAGAGATCAGTTCTTCTCGCCTTGTTAATTCGTTAGTTTTGTGAGAGATCAGTTCTTCTCGCCTTGTTAATTCGTTAGTTTTGTGAGACCTCAGTTCTTCTCGCCTTGTTAATTCGTTAGTTTTGTGAGACCTCAGTTCTTCTCGCCTTGTTAATTCGTTAGTTTTGTGAGAGATCAGTTCTTCTCGCCTTGTTAATTCGTTAGTTTTGTGAGAGATCAGTTCTTCTCGCCTTGTTAATTCGTTAGTTTTGTGAGAGATCAGTTCTTCTCGCCTTGTTAATTCGTTAGTTTTGTGAGACCTCAGTTCTTCTCGCCTTGTTAATTCGTTAGTTTTGTGAGACCTCAGTTCTTCTCGCCTTGTTAATTCGTTAGTTTTGTGAGACCTCAGTTCTTCTCGCCTTGTTAATTCGTTAGTTTTGTGAGAGATCAGTTCTTCTCGCCTTGTTAATTCGTTAGTTTTGTGAGACCTCAGTTCTTCTCGCCTTGTTAATTCGTTAGTTTTGTGAGACCTCAGTTCTTCTCGCCTTGTTAATTCGTTAGTTTTGTGAGAGATCAGTTCTTCTCGCCTTGTTAATTCGTTAGTTTTGTGAGAGATCAGTTCTTCTCGCCTTGTTAATTCGTTAGTTTTGTGAGAGATCAGTTCTTCTCGCCTTGTTAATTCGTTAGTTTTGTGAGACCTCAGTTCTTCTCGCCTTGTTAATTCGTTAGTTTTGTGAGACCTCAGTTCTTCTCGCCTTGTTAATTCGTTAGTTTTGTGAGAGATCAGTTCTTCTCGCCTTGTTAATTCGTTAGTTTTGTGAGACCTCAGTTCTTCTCGCCTTGTTAATTCGTTAGTTTTGTGAGAGATCAGTTCTTCTCCCTTGTTAATTCGTTAGTTTTGTGAGACCTCAGTTCTTCTCGCCTTGTTAATTCGTTAGTTTTGTGAGACCTCAGTTCTTCTCGCCTTGTTAATTCGTTAGTTTTGTGAGACCTCAGTTCTTCTCGCCTTGTTAATTCGTTAGTTTTGTGAGAGATCAGTTCTTCTCGCCTTGTTAATTCGTTAGTTTTGTGAGAGATCAGTTCTTCTCGCCTTGTTAATTCGTTAGTTTTGTGAGACCTCAGTTCTTCTCGCCTTGTTAATTCGTTAGTTTTGTGAGACCTCAGTTCTTCTCGCCTTGTTAATTCGTTAGTTTTGTGAGAGATCAGTTCTTCTCTCCTTGTTAATTCGTTAGTTTTGTGAGACCTCAGTTCTTCTCGCCTTGTTAATTCGTTAGTTTTGTGAGAGATCAGTTCTTCTCGCCTTGTTAATTCGTTAGTTTTGTGAGACCTCAGTTCTTCTCGCCTTGTTAATTCGTTAGTTTTGTGAGACCTCAGTTCTTCTCGCCTTGTTAATTCGTTAGTTTTGTGAGACCTCAGTTCTTCTCGCCTTGTTAATTCGTTAGTTTTGTGAGAGATCAGTTCTTCTCGCCTTGTTAATTCGTTAGTTTTGTGAGAGATCAGTTCTTCTCGCCTTGTTAATTCGTTAGTTTTGTGAGACCTCAGTTCTTCTCGCCTTGTTAATTCGTTAGTTTTGTGAGACCTCAGTTCTTCTCGCCTTGTTAATTCGTTAGTTTTGTGAGAGATCAGTTCTTCTCGCCTTGTTAATTCGTTAGTTTTGTGAGACCTCAGTTCTTCTCGCCTTGTTAATTCGTTAGTTTTGTGAGACCTCAGTTCTTCTCGCCTTGTTAATTCGTTAGTTTTGTGAGAGATCAGTTCTTCTCGCCTTGTTAATTCGTTAGTTTTGTGAGACCTCAGTTCTTCTCGCCTTGTTAATTCGTTAGTTTTGTGAGACCTCAGTTCTTCTCGCCTTGTTAATTCGTTAGTTTTGTGAGAGATCAGTTCTTCTCGCCTTGTTAATTCGTTAGTTTTGTGAGAGATCAGTTCTTCTCGCCTTGTTAATTCGTTAGTTTTGTGAGAGATCAGTTCTTCTCGCCTTGTTAATTCGTTAGTTTTGTGAGACCTCAGTTCTTCTCGCCTTGTTAATTCGTTAGTTTTGTGAGACCTCAGTTCTTCTCGCCTTGTTAATTCGTTAGTTTTGTGAGAGATCAGTTCTTCTCGCCTTGTTAATTCGTTAGTTTTGTGAGACCTCAGTTCTTCTCGCCTTGTTAATTCGTTAGTTTTGTGAGAGATCAGTTCTTCTCGCCTTGTTAATTCGTTAGTTTTGTGAGACCTCAGTTCTTCTCGCCTTGTTAATTCGTTAGTTTTGTGAGACCTCAGTTCTTCTCGCCTTGTTAATTCGTTAGTTTTGTGAGACCTCAGTTCTTCTCGCCTTGTTAATTCGTTAGTTTTGTGAGAGATCAGTTCTTCTCGCCTTGTTAATTCGTTAGTTTTGTGAGAGATCAGTTCTTCTCGCCTTGTTAATTCGTTAGTTTTGTGAGACCTCAGTTCTTCTCGCCTTGTTAATTCGTTAGTTTTGTGAGACCTCAGTTCTTCTCGCCTTGTTAATTCGTTAGTTTTGTGAGAGATCAGTTCTTCTCTCCTTGTTAATTCGTTAGTTTTGTGAGACCTCAGTTCTTCTCGCCTTGTTAATTCGTTAGTTTTGTGAGAGATCAGTTCTTCTCGCCTTGTTAATTCGTTAGTTTTGTGAGACCTCAGTTCTTCTCGCCTTGTTAATTCGTTAGTTTTGTGAGACCTCAGTTCTTCTCGCCTTGTTAATTCGTTAGTTGTGTGAGACCTCAGTTCTTCTCGCCTTGTTAATTCGTTAGTTTTGTGAGAGATCAGTTCTTCTCGCCTTGTTAATTCGTTAGTTTTGTGAGAGATCAGTTCTTCTCGCCTTGTTAATTCGTTAGTTTTGTGAGACCTCAGTTCTTCTCGCCTTGTTAATTCGTTAGTTTTGTGAGACCTCAGTTCTTCTCGCCTTGTTAATTCGTTAGTTTTGTGAGAGATCAGTTCTTCTCGCCTTGTTAATTCGTTAGTTTTGTGAGACCTCAGTTCTTCTCGCCTTGTTAATTCGTTAGTTTTGTGAGACCTCAGTTCTTCTCGCCTTGTTAATTCGTTAGTTTTGTGAGAGATCAGTTCTTCTCTCCTTGTTAATTCGTTAGTTTTGTGAGACCTCAGTTCTTCTCGCCTTGTTAATTCGTTAGTTTTGTGAGACCTCAGTTCTTCTCGCCTTGTTATTTCGTTAGTTTTGTGAGAGATCAGTTCTTCTCGCCTTGTTAATTCGTTAGTTTTGTGAGAGATCAGTTCTTCTCGCCTTGTTAATTCGTTAGTTTTGTGAGACCTCAGTTCTTCTCGCCTTGTTAATTCCTTAGTTTTGTGAGAGATCAGTTCTTCTCGCCTTGTTAATTCGTTAGTTTTGTGAGCTCAAATATTCTCGCCTTGTTAATTCCTTAGTTTTGTGAGACCTCAGTTCTTCTCTGATACCAATGACCCTATCCCTTCTATAAGGAGAAAGGATGCACTTTGACCAGATCCAGGAGTGGCCGTCATCTTTGAGAGGCTGGACAGCCTTAGGCAGATCATATATTCTCATTGACATTTTATTTTTGATTACTAGTCGACGTTTATTATAGAACAAAATAGTAAAATAAATCATGTCTAACTATATCTCTTAAAGTGAAAATTATTTTAAAATTTATATTTTGAAAAGAATTAGTCAAGAAAAGTCAATGAGGAAATTGTATTTCAAAAATAAAAAAAAATAAGCATATTTTGGATCATTTGTATTATTACAGGAAGCAGATACAAATTTTAACTAATCAAAATTCTTCTCAAAGCAGACAAGTTGTCAACTTTTAATTTTAAACTTTTACTTTAAATAATGTGGTTATCTCTATCTTTGAATCTATCAGGTGATAATTGCAGTCGAATGTATCTTTACTCATTTAAGTAGTTTAAATAAATATATATATATATTTATTTTGCATAATATAAATATGCTTTTAAGAAATGCTTTCAGATGAGAGTTTTTAACACAACAATTTTAATATCGCTGACTCTTAAATTAATTTAATTAGAGCAATCTAACGACTGCATTGTCCAAACGGTATATGGTATTTTCAGTTTGAAATGTTCCAACAAAACTATCATTCTATTTTTTTTATTTGAAATATTGTATGGCCTTTACTAGAATTGTGTATGTTTGTTGTATTTCCCACAGTCCCTATTAGATATTTATAAACCAAAGTTTTTTTATAGGCAATTAAATTATTTTGTTTTATAATCTATTTATATATATATAATGCTCTTCGTGGGACCATGCGAGATAAGCTGCAAGTATGTGCAACCGAGCATGACGAATGACCCTAGCAGGAGTCAACTAATCTTCGTTAACAGTTGGAAAGCGAAGGTTGTGGAGGGGTGACCAACAATGGTCCTTGCGTTTCACTTGCATTGTTCCTTCACAGAAAACGTGAGATTCGTATTGTACTGGATATCTCACCCGCCTCATGCGGGAAGGTCCTGGGTTCAAGTCCCAGCGAATATATATATTTTTTATTTTTAAAAATGTATGTTTGTACCCCTTTATTGCATTGCATACGCCGCAGACTTTTTCATCATAGACAGTGCAAAGAACGGGTTGTAAGAGTACAGACACAAAAAGCAGAACCAAGTAAATAAAAAAATAGCTAGTAAACGTGAAGACATGCACACTGAAGTTGTTGTTACCCGCCTCCCATTTAATACTACCATCCCTTAAACATAAACTGTGATTGGCCCACCCAAGCGAGGGTTAGTCATATTTAAGGTTGTTAATTGAGTGGGTTTTTCTTTTTTTTTCTTTTTTTTTGGATAACCGATTATCCATTATGTAATTCCGATTTTTGTTTTATAGCTGACTTCATAAAAGTTAGGGGTGTACCGAATTTTGCCTGCAAATGTCTCGAAACCAACAATGAGTTGGCAGTCCCCACCCCCAACAACAATTGCTGCTCTTTTGTAAGAGTTTGAGACCCGCTGAATCGTCATGGCGCAGCCGCAGGCTTTAAATGAGTCCTTTAGTTAACTCAGTAGTCCAGAGTTCTTCTGCGGCTGTTGTCATGTAATGGAGACTGGTCGACAAATGAGGTACGGAAATAGATTTAAAACATACAGAGAAACAAACAAATGTCAAAATAATACAATAGTTATAAAGCCTTAATAATTTCTCATTAAAATTTAAATGTGTAAACGTTTCAGCAAAGGCCAAAATCGGTTAATGTATGTAAAATATTATCTAGAACTAATAGAACCTTGGAGTGTAGAAACATATAATGGGCACAAATAAATTCATTAGATGTTATGTACTTTACAGAATAAAAGAACTGTTAAGAAATTCCTTACTTTCTTCAACTTCAAGGTAATCAACTGAAGATTATCAAGCCGGAGAAAACGTTTTACTTTATTTTGTTTTAATAGAGATGCCCACAATAAAGTGTATTAAAAATGAAGTTATTTCTCAGTAAATCTATATATTATTATTATTATGAAGAGTATGGTTTATGTTATATCTCAGTACATCTATATAGTAATATTATTATGAAAAGAATGGTTTATGTTATTTCTCAGTAAATCTATATAGTATTATTATTATGAAGAGAATGTTTATGTTATATCTCAGTAAATCTATATACTATTATTATTATGAAGAGAATGTTTGTATGTTATTTCTCAGTACATCTATATACTATTATTATTATGAAGAGAATGTTGTATGTTATATCTCAGTACATGTATATACTATTATTATTATGAAGAGAATGTTTTATGTTATATCTCAGTAAATCTATATACTATTATTACTATGAAGAGAATGTTGTATGTTATATCTCAGTACATCTATATACTATTATTATTATGAAGAGAATGTTGTATGTTGCGATGATGACAATTATTTTAACAATTTCGATGATGATTAATTTCTTTTGTAATTTTTTTTTAATTTAACGATGTTTCGTATTATTTATTATTATTATTCTAAAAAAACTGTGGAAATATTAAGACACCTAAAAGATGTCAACAAGCAATGGACATAAGAGCAGAGGCATCACTAAATTTGGTGTAACCCAGCGCGGTAGCTCATAGTGTCACCTCTCACGATTTACCCCATATACCTAATCCGAGTTTGTAAGTGCTATATAAAGGGAAATACATAATGTAACATTTTTGTGTCATCACTAATAATCTATATATATAATTCTCTTCGTGGTCGGACCCTGCGAGGCAAGCTGCAAGTATGTTCAACAGATACTAGTTTTAGAAAGCAGCGCACCAAATTACTCCACCAATGCATCAAAAGGTGTGCAAATTAAATATGCGCTGTAAAAAAATATTATATGACGTAATTGTTTTCGCTGATATTTTAATTTGTAAAAAGGGAACAATGTAAAAAGTTATAAAATACTTTGTGTACATTTCAGAAAGTTTAATATTTCGTATTGATCAAACAAGGACAAGTTAGTTGGGATTTTGGAAAAAGGTGATCGCCGTGTGCGCCCTGTAAAAGTGCATTTTTCAAAATAAATAGATTTCAGCTGAATACTTCCGTCATTTTTTACGGGTGATACGCCGCGGGTCTCTCCAGAGTTCCTTCTTTTCATTCACTCACAGGCGTTTGCCCAAACCCACCCCATTTTGACAACTGTGTCTTTCAGGAAGTCTTCACTCGTCACTAAAACATTAGCGGCGTATGCTACGCCGCGGGTCATATAGTACAATATATTTACATCACAAGACGATGTTGATTTTACAGCACAAGACGATGTTGATTTTACATCATCAGACGATGTTGATTTTACATCACAAGACGAGGTTGATTTTACAGCACGAGATCATGTTGATTTTACAGCACGATATCATGTTGATTTTATTCAGAATCAACAGAAATGTCATGCAAGGTAAATCTGTTTTATCTTATCTTATCTTATCTTATCTATACAGACGCTCCTTCTATGCAGAAGATAGTTGCGTCCACAGACCATGACAGATGATCTGTTGGCAAGTGATGCAGCGTTCACAGGCCACGGCTTTGTGGGTTCCACGCATTACCCAGCCGCCTAACACTATAGTGTTAGGTACCAATTCGGAGCGGGGTGACTCAGGGACGCCCTAGGCCCTCGACAACAAGCCCTTGCCTTCACACGGATTCGAAACCGTGACCATCGGTACGACAGCTCAGTGCGCTGCCCCTCGTTCACCGCGTTTTAAACTAAATAACATCTTTATAAATATTGAAACGTCTAGTAAAAGAATTGTTTTTCTACAAATAAATAATAACTTTACAAATAATTATGTATTAAAACCAAGATAGTAAATTTAAAAACTAATTTGAGTAACACAACTCTATTTCACAATTCTAAAATATGAGTTTCAATGTTATAATGAAAATTAATACACATTTTCTAAATCAAATGCAAGTCCTTTTTCCAGCTGTAATGTACAAGGACTTTAATTTTACTGTATGTCTTTAAATCTTCCTGATTTCATCTTAATTAATATAGCTATTCTTTAAATCATTAAGTGTCTTCTCTAATCCCCTTGAGGTTCTCCTGACTGCAATACTACATGTTCTTATTGCCACTTTAGGTGGTCGTGTTCGGTGTTGGCGGCTTGATAGCGAAGTCAATAGTGCGTCGCCTCACAACCTGAGGGGCGTGGGATCGAGCCCACGTTAAAGCCACAATAAAAATGTTTATGAATGACTATCACTTAAAAAGTCCTCCGCTGGCCTGGAGAGGAGATGAGCGCCGCTAAGGTCTACCAAGCCACGAGAAAGTTTTAATAAAACCCCCTTCAACCACGAGGTTATTGGATTCAAAAAAAAAGGTGTTTGTGTGAATGGTGTGTTTTATCACGTGCATTCTTGTAAGGTTTTATCTTATAGGTTATTTTAAAACAATAGAGTAATATTTAGCGTGTAAGCTTATGTGCAAAAGAGTGAAATCTCATACTATTCTACACCTTAAATTACTTTAGCAATAAACAGTGATATAAGTTTTCAAAATTAACTAAGGTGTAACTATTCATTTACATTGTATCCCTTATTGTAGGGAACGAAATCAAGTGGCATGCCACTTTGATAAAATAGATTGGCTTTCTGTTGAAAGCATTTTGAGGCAAGTAGGTTACTCCGCTTAAATTGTTAGAAAAGCATATGCTTTAAAGTAAAAGTATGCATTTCATAGTTTTCATAATTTGATATTAATACGATTTAATGATGCAATTTGTTCTTCCAATTGTTTATGTACATATATTATTATGTTACATTCAAAGAAACATTTAATCAACACAAAACATACTAATTAGTCTCATTGAATTGTAAATTATAAGTTTATAAACTTTTCTTTTGGTAAAAAGGTACATCGAATATGTAATTTGCCCATTCTGTTTTATCAAATGTATTTTATTTTATTATACGTCAGTAATGGTTGTTGGTGGTGCGTAGTTTGCGGGAAATCCAATTTTAATGCATATCTTATATGTTATTACAATGTTATTTAAAAAAAAGTAGGGCTGTTAACAATAAATTTAAATTTAATCTTTAATATACTTAATAAAGTGAATAATAATTATTCTATTTAATGCTTTGTAACTGAGACTAATTCTATACATGTCTATTTGCTACTGAGACTAATTCTATACATGTCTATTTGTTACTGAGACTAATTAAATACGTGTCTATTTGTTACTGAGACTAATTCTATACAAGTCTATTTGCTACTGAGACTAATTCTATACATGTCTATTTGCTACTGAGACTAATTCTATACATGTCTATTTGCTACTGAGACTAATTCTATACATGTCTATTTGCTACTGAGACTAATTCTATACATGTCTATTTGTTACTGAGACTAATTCTATACATGTCTATTTGTTACTGAGACTAATTCTATACATGTCTATTTGTTACTGAGACTAATTCTATACATGTCTATTTGTTACTGAGACTAATTCTATACATGTCTATTTGTTACTGAGACTAATTCTATACATGTCTATTTGTTACTGAGACTAATTCTATACATGTCTATTTGTTACTGAGACTAATTCTATACATGTCTATTTGTTACTGAGACTAATTATATACATGTCTATTTGTTACTGAGACTAATTGAATACATGTTTATTTTTTACAACTGAGTACCATTAGGAGTGACATTACAATTTAAACTTAAATATGTTGCCGTTATTTGTCATGAGGAATTGACAGCACGACATACAGCACTGACAGACTTGGAGGAGGTTTTTGTTGTAAGTTGTGATGAATTTAAAGCATGCCTTAACACACTGGCATACATGGTGGAGGTATTTTTTGTTATTCATGACTTAACACACGGGCATACATGGTGAAGGTCTTTTTTGTTATTCATGACTTAACACACTGGCATACATGGTGGAGGTCTTTATGGTAAGTCATGACCTTACACACTGGCATACGTCGTGGAGGTCTTTGTTGTAAGTCATGACTTAACACTATGGCATACATGGTGGAGGTCTTTGTTGTAAGTCATGACTTAACACACTGGCAGACGTGGTGGAGGTCTTTGTTGTAAGTCATGACTTAACACACTGGCAAACATGGTGGATGTCTTTGTTGTAAGTCATGACTTAACACACTGGCATACATGGTGGAGGTCTTTGTTGTAAGTCATGACTTAACACACTGGCAAACATGGTGGAGGTCTTTTTTGTAACAAAAAACCATACTAATTAGTCTCATTGAATTGTAAATTATAAGTTCACCGACTTTTCTTTAGTAAAATAGATTGATCCACTGATTAATCTTCTCCGATGGGTTTATTAAATACGAGCAACAAAGCCCGCCAAGGACGTTCCACCACTGATCGGTGGCATGTTGTTGTAACTAGCCAACATCCGTCTCGACCAGCATACATTTCCATCACCTCAAAAATACTTTTCATTATACTTAAAATAAATAACTCATAAAACAAAGCTTTTTTGACTATACATCTCAACGCGCATAACTCAAAATAAAGTCTTGGAAGAAATACTGCACCAAAAATAACTCGTTTTGAAGGTCCGCGTAAAGGTGTTCAATATGATTGGCAGTAGGAGTCATATGTGTTTGAGGGACCAATCGCTATAGATGACCGGACAGAACGCACAGACAAATGCCTTTTATTATAAAGGATTTTCTATATGTAATACGTCAGTAATGGTTCTTTGTGGAGCGCAGTTTACGGGAAATCCAGTTTTAATGCATATATCTAATATATACACTATAATAGTCCAAGTCCCTGGCTGGCTGTCTGGATGGATGTGGAACGCTATGAAGTCATATTTGAGCTTATATTTTAGTGCATGGAAAAGCGCGCAAAAAGGTGTGCAAAATAATTATAAATTAAAGACGGGGTGTAGAAATAATATATATATTATACTAGTTTGTGC